>JAHZNF010002774.1:0-20660 GCA_027744215.1 Troglopedetes dispersus
AGACGGAAAGAAAATCAAATTACAGATATGGTATGCTTAGTTTACATGACATAATTTTCAAATCAGTGAAATGAATGGGTGCACTGGTACACTCTCAAAATATGCACTTATTTGAAATAGGGACACCGCGGGTCAGGAGCGTTTCAGAACAATTACTAGTAAGTAAATACTTATTATGTTTTTATAACAGAGTAGTAATAGTGTTATAACAGTAAAAACGGTAACATGAATTTTAATAGAGCATTGAAAATTTACCTTTTTAATCAAATGAGCCATTATCGCTTGACCGCGAACACTGGACACAAGAATCATTGTTCTCACCCCTTTTAATTACAATTAATTTTTCAACACGAATTGCAAAAATTTCAACACTTAAAAATCATTATCCGCCTGAGTGTCCAATGAAGGAGAAAGGAAACGAGACATGCTGAAAATATCTGCATTTTGCATAAACTTTTCTTCGTGTCTTTTGATGAAAACTTGCAATCTCGTTTTCAGCTTTTCCTATTGTTGTCGACTAGTTGTGTTTTATTCCTTCACTAGACTTGTTTTGTTAATTTCTAATGTTTTTTGTAGCTGCCTATTATCGCGGAGCGATGGGGATTATGTTGGTCTATGATATTACCAATGAGAAAAGCTTTGAAAACATAAAGAACTGGATTAGGAACATTGAGGAACACGCAGGTAAGTTCCACATCAATTACTGGTGCTTATGTAGGTTGTTTATATGATCTCTTTATGGTAAAGTCTGTAAACATTTGTAAACACAGCACCTGACGTCCTAGAAGGCAAGGATAATCGAATGCTACCGAATCAAAACGCAGGGATCAGTGTGGGTAACACGAAGAGAGAAGGAAGTAATAAGCCTAGTTGGTTTAGCAGATGTTCCATTCTCTGAAAACCATTAGTTAGAGTTTGTACGGTCCCAATTCTTACACTGTCTTTATAAAATTAGAAAGTTACATTATATCATTATCAAGAACATTGTTATGTCTCCGTTACATTTAGCACGTTGCAACACTACGTAAATAACACCCGTATTTATGGAAATCAAGATAAAAAATAATTTAAAACCATTTGTTGTCTGTCGTAAAATGGAAAAGGTCGAACATTACATGATGCTAACTATTTATCAATACAATGATGCTATTTTATTATGACTGTGGAATATTATTATCACACTACTGTAAAGGAAAACTCGACTGCTAATTATATTGCATTCAACTTTTTAAATATTAACAACAAGTTTTGTATAGGCATAATGGGCAATTTAGAATGTCTACCGCTACAGATAGATCTTTAGCAACTTCTCCAAAAATAATGAAATTCTTAACCCTTTCACGTAGTTTCCTGTAAAGTGTGTTAACGATCATGATAAGATTTTCTAAGCTGTCCTATTTGATACAAGTGGAATTTTGTATAAGGTAAACTTTTATACAAACAATGAACCAACGAATACCATTTTGTAGTTGTGTGCTTTGCCTACATATAACAAGGGTTATTACTTTGAAACTATTTTATGAAATCAATCAAAGGGGAGTAGTATCCTTTAATCTCTTTTTATCCAATTAGATGCAATGTTACATGCGATATACATACATGTGTGCATGTTTCAAGGAAAATTCTCTGTCATTCAAGAAAATAAATTTGTAAATGTGTAAAAGTAATACGTAGGAAGTTGGAGGCGTGCGTACTGTGATGTTTTAATTGTGTCACGAAACAAAGAATTATTAACCTTAATGATTAATGTGGACTTGTGTAACGTACATTTAAAAAGCTGACGATGATGATATGTTGCTCCAAAAAATGATTAGGCTAAAGCTTCAAAAAGTGAGTTCAAAAAAGGATCAGTTGCTTTCGCGGTTTACATGTGCAAATTATGTATATGCATTCATACCATTCCTGCTGTTTGTAAGTTGTCTCCTCGATGTTGTTTTTGTAATGCCAAACTATCCAAACAGTACATCAACTCAAACTTACATAGGATCTTTTCAGAAGAACGTACAATTTGGACTACAAATTGTTACATTTGTATGACATATTGTGTTGACTTTTCGTAATTGTAACAACAACGACGTAGTTTGTCTTCGTCTTATTAATAAATAGATTGCAAATATTTGCTGTATTTATTTATGTGTACTTGTTTGGACCTGATAAACAAGAGATATTATGGTTATTTCTGCTCTGTGTGCATATTCCAGTTAAGTTAGAGTTAGTTTTTTTTAAAAAAGACTTGATGCTTGTATGCAGAGAATGTTTCTTATCATTTTAGTTTATGAATTAAATTTAGCCATGAAAATAAAATATTAGTGTAAAATATTTACATTCTTTATATAAACGTAGTTGTCACTGGATTATTTCCGTTATCTTAACAGTTATTATTTTACATCAAAGATAATGCAGAAGCAACCAGCTTGTTCTCATAAATTATTTCAAAGAAGTTGAAATTATACTTATTTTTAAGCTGTTAGAACTTGCGAAAAAATTATTTTTGTAGGTCACGTAACAACTCGTTCATATACATACTTGGAAGATGGCAGGTGTGGCTCCATTTGCACCGATTGTTTATTGTTTCAAAAATTCATATCAACACGTTACTCTCCGCACTTGATCTTTAATGTCGTGGGTGAATGGGCTGTTCGTTGAGGTGTTGTCAACTTCGTTCTGTTTTTCATGCTTGTTTTGAATTATTGACAGAACGGAAGCTCCACCCTACCATAAAAATCATGTAAGATGGTGTCATCATATCACGCAAAAACTTCACGAATCATGCTAACCTTTCTTTCAAGAGTCATCTCAAAGAAACTGGTTGAGAATATTTTTGTACAAGTCAAGTTGAAAATAAAGAAAGAATTTGACAAAATGTGATCGTTTTTTTTCTAGTTCTCTTCTCCCCTCAACTCTCACCTGCCTACTTTATGCCAATAAGTAGCACAACAACGATCAACAGCATAGAAGACACTGACTTTAAGTCAGCTTCGTCATCATCTATTCTAATCTTGAGCATCCTCACCGTTTCTTCTATTATATCTGTTCGTCATCAAAAATGCCTCACCATGTTACTACTAGATGAACTACATATGACATGACTAAAATAATTTATTCCTTCGTTTTTATTGTTGCCCAAGAACTAAAGGTCAGAACGGTCCTTTTACACTTCTCTGCAGATGGCAGATGAGATTTAAATAAAAAAATTATTGTGATTATTATGGCATTGTGGACAGTGGTGTTGTTGGCTAACTACTCCATGTCCATGCTGCACACACATCAGCAAGGAAAAGCTGACAGAATGGTTTTCTAAAAAAAATCTGTAGTCAATAATAACAATAACTAAATCAGAGTGCTACTCCACAACATTTATACTATCATCTAATCTACATCAGCAAAGTTTTTATAAAACAGTAATATGCCTAGCTAAAGTTATGCATGGTAGTCTGGTAGTCAACTTTTTTATGCTCACACACAATCCTCGTACTTTTTATGCACAATATTATCATTGTAGCATTATTGTTTTTTTTTTCATTACAGAAGCAGACTCAGTTTGAGCACAAGCCAAGAAAGCTTTGTGCTGCTGCGAAAGAAAGAGAGAAAAAAGGGGAAAAATAATAATGTAATTACAGCAGAGAATATTTCAACATGGCTAACCAAGCAGAATAGACTCGCTTCTCTCAAAACTACACTCCTGCACTGCTCCTAATATTTTTACTTCATCGTAACAATAATAATAATATATAACACAACACGTGCACAAGATGCATTATAAACTTCAGTAATAAACAATCTTAAAGCAAGAGAGAAGGAGAAAGAATCCACGAGAGTTCTTCTTATCCTTACCTCAATGCAATCCAATCCTTACCTTTGTTGGGTGGATGATGCCCAATTAGAAAAGAGACGCGAAGCCATTGTGTCTATATACCTCAATCTCGTGCTGACGGTGATACACATTGCATGCAAAAAGTACATAAAGATTGAAAAAGATCCGAAAATTATCATAAGGGTATTATGATACTTCGCAAACTATTTTTTTGGGAAATTCATTTTCCCCATGTATAATAGTGATAGAGTCGAAAATACCAAAAGTAGTATAATGTACTTGTTTTAGATACGGCGCTGCTGGTATCATAATAATTGCATGCGAAAAAATAGAGAACGATCAAAAATATTATGCGTGATTACCTATAACAAAGAGTAATTGATAGTACGTACCAAAACATACCACGTAACATCTTTTTATGATTCATCATTAAAACAAGTATCATCAAGTAAAGAGAACAAAAAATTCTTTGAAGTATTTGTCGACGTAAATTCCGCAGTTGCATTGTGTCCGAAGTGGATCGCTGATGACCAGGGTTATCCATTAACCACTGTCCTGATGAAGATGTTTTCAAGATGAGCGGATAATGGAACAACAAAACTGGTCATCTTTCATTCCGTGCCTTTATCCAAATGTATGTTGTCATAATGTGGACTTTCCAACAAGTGGTTAAAAAATAATGACGACCTTACTACGCTCTCTCTTTCTCCTGGTTCATCTTCATCTCTACAAATAATCAAGAGGTGGCATGATTGTTAAATACCATAAATTAAACATGCAGTTTTTGTTATGACCAGGGTTATCCATTAACCACTGTCCTGATGAAGATGTTTTCAAGATGAGCGGATAATGGAACAACAAAACTGGTCATCTTTCATNTTGACTAACTTGAATTCCGAATAATTTGCTAAGATTCCAAGCTACAAGCTACCACAATCTCATTATTATGAAAATATTTCCATTTTCTAACAGACAATGACCAACTGTGGTTTCTTAATTTTTTTATCATTTTCCCCCTATCGCATATCGGCTTCCATGCTGGGCTTTGCTAGCATTTTTTTACCAAATAAGTTAAGTCTAGAAACAACTTATTTTTTAGGGAAAAAAATAAATGCAGATAAGCTTGTGCTTAGAATTTTGTTGGTCATTTAATAGCCATCTCTGTAGTATTCACTTAGAAATGAAAGAAAATCTAAAATTGGAGTTTTTTTAGGAGGGAAAAAGGAAGCGAAAAAATGTCTGTATGCTAACACAATTCGAAATAGCAAATGAAAGAACAGTAGAGCAGGTGTTTTTCAAAAATTCACATCAACACATAACAATCTATACATTCATTTTTATCATTATCATCATCATCACATCAAAGCATGGATGGGATATATCATTATGTTCATTTTTGTTCACATCTTTTCGGTATATTCCATTTTGTTACTCCACAAAACATTGGAATTGTGATTACTGTGCTGGTAAATAATGGTGCACAAGAAGAAAAGAGTTAACTCGACACACGTCAAAAAGATTAAACTTTTTTTTCTTACCATCTCATGCCGAGCCGACGTCATCTTTTTTCAAAAGTCTTCTTAAAGAAACTTCAAGGAGATATACTTTACTTTTTTTGTTGTTTGATAATTGCGACTACTATGAATGTAAGCATCTGCTCCTTCTTCTTGAAAAAAAAAACTTCATCACAGAAAAAATATAAGACTTTTTTAGGCCTTTTTAGTCATTTCGTCTTCTTATTATACCACACAAGAGAAAAACTGAGCCAACAAAAAGACCACACATTTTTAATAGAAAAAAGAAGTCCAACCTTCTCCGACTTTTTTTCTGTTTCTCATCAAACTTTTTTCTTTCCCTTTTTAAAGATAAAAAACAATGTGATCACAAGCTTACCTCTTATCATTTTCTCTGGTTCCAAGTTGAAAGAAGTATAAAACAATGTATCTTTTCCTCTTTTTAGAAAAAAAGATGGCTTCTCTTTTACTTTTCTTGAAAATGACTATAATTTTTGCTTTTCTTCTCGTTTTTTTTCTTATCACGTAAAAGGTTCAATAAAGTTTAAGCAATAATTCAAAAACATAATGGTTTACACAAATGTCCGTATCATCATTACCAAAAAGAAGAGAGGGAAGGAGAGGATCATTGTATTTTTTTATTATGATAATGGCTCGTTTTGTTCTCCGAACTGCGTTAAAGTGTCGTTGAGAAAAACTGTCGGAGCGGAATTCCGGCTTATTTTGGAGGAAGAGGAGGAGAAGGTGGAAAACTTAACCAAAGCCTTGAGCTAATTCTCTTTCAAAATACTTAAAATATTGCCTACGCTATGTGAAGAAAAGCTTACGTTTTGGTTATAATGTTCGATTCGAACTTTTTTTAGCCAAAAAAGTGACGGTAACAGAACTACTGGTTTTCATCTTCTACATTGGTTCAAATTTCATGGAAGCAAGGCAGTTAAAACAAAATATAAAAACTGGCTTCTGTGAAAAACGCAGCATGAAAGCTCGCCGGAGAAGCAAAGAAAAAATGGAGGGGAAGTGGCACCACACCACTTCTTCAACAAGGCAATAACTGCTGCTGCTTATGTCATTGTCATTTTTATGTCAAACCGCAACAAAAAAGGCGATGATGGACGCACATGAGGAGAAAAGAGGAAAATTCCGTTTTGCTTTCATTTAGAAGCATTTATACTGTGGCATGCTTATTACAAATCTTTGAACACACATTGCCCCCTGCATTGCTCATCAACACAATTTCCTTCAATTCGACTTGTCCGTCATATAAGAAAATTAACCAAGCTTAACATCCACAGATGCATCGCGTCGTGACTCATGACATTACATTATGCTTTTCTTTCCTTTTTCACCCAAAAACAAACAATAAAAAATGGGGACACGACGACCGGTTGTGCAGTTACGAAACGTCTGAAACGGTTAGATCCAATGAAATACATTATTTATGCATATCAATCACTGTACAGCAGTTAGAATAGTGCATCGCTTTATAAAAACCAGTGGAGGAGATTCAGATTTATGATCTTATTCCTACTCCCAGTATTCTACTCAATTACTTACAAACTACGTGTAGTTTATCAATAAGTAAAAGTAAACACAAAAACACAGTGTTTATAAGGTGAGTGGAAATAGTTTGCAGCAAAATGGTCTTAAATATGTAAAAGAATACAGTATATTATGATACTACTTTCAGTAAGTAATAGTAATATATAAGTATACGTACTTAAGTCCACTAAAAACGTAGTTGGTTACATTTATATAATTTTGCCTTCTTGGATTGCACAATCCTTTCTCACTTTATCGCATATTTGAGCAGACTTTTTTGTCTCACAAAAAGCATTCTCCCAACAATACCTTCTCGATTTTGCAATACATTTGACTTCTGCCATCAAATATAAAAATAACAAAGGCTGTACACATCTTATCAATTTCATTACGTGAGTCAAAGGCATATATTTTTGACTGTGTAGTAGACTCGCATATTATTTTTATTACTTCTTTAGGCTAAAGTTGCACAACGTAAACTTACTGCAAAGCACTCCAATCTTTACATTGCTTTATTACTTTGTGCGATATTTATCAAGAAAAAGTTTTTTGTCTTAAGGAGATAGATGATATGGGCAGACATGAGTTAACAATGTGCTGTACATTATTACGCAGTGTACATTCTGTAGTTAAGTATTGATACATGTAAAAATGGTTCGTGATGCAGCTTCTTGTATGAATCGAGTGGGCTGAAATTACGCGAGGTTATGTCATGATTTTTTTTTAATTCTTCGAATATTTATATACGCATATTTTGGTGTGCTGCGTCACATTTAGCGTTTTGAAGGAAACAGCGAAATGTTGAAGGAGCATAATCATTATGTTTTTCATGTTCAACGTGCTTTTGTAATACCATCCAAAATTACAAAGAAATAACGCAACTGACAGGAAAAGACTCCAAATTGGATAACACGAATAAACAATCAAGTCAAGTCTGATGCAAAAATGAATATGTTAAAGCAGAAAAGGATGAGGTTCTTCCAGATATTGGCGTTTTTTAATTATCATGCAAAGATGGCCATAAAAGTAATTTTCCGTCTGCTAAATAGTAAATCAGACGAGTGGAAAAATTCCTGAAAAAAAATCATTTATTTAAATAAAACCTGGTAAACAAAAGTCAAACACGGAGAAAGAAGAGGAAATGTGAAAAGAGCGTGCGACAATCATTGAAGGAGCCAACCCTAGTTACAACTTCCTTTTAAATCTGTTCACTTTTCTGACTTCATTCACAAAAAAATATTACAGGGACACCTGTGCAATCTCTTTCGTGGCGTGAGTGCTGGCTTTCCTTCGCTCAGAAATTAGTATTCAGGATTTCATGAGAACACTCTAATTACGGATGTGAATGAATGAAAAAGTTTGTCCAAGTCAGAAAGGGAGACCTTATTTGATTCAGAAAAAAAGCGAAGAAGTTTGCATCAATGGACGAGGGAAAAGGCAACAGTATTTTTAAAGACTGAAACAGGAAATTCTAATTACATCATGCCAGTTATCATGCAAATATCAGAGAGAAAATTCAAGCCTCACGTTTCCCCTGTCCGCACAACTATAGTGTTTTCTTTAGTTTTAAAACACGAGACAAGGAAAGGATGGTCAGTCAGGATGTACCTACCTGCGCTGGATTTATCGTGGAAAAAAGTAAACTTTAAAGGGACAAAATCTTATTTAAATTGACGACGTGACGTGAGTTCGGTGTCTTCCCTTTTTTTCAGGTGAAAGTCAGTGATGCGTGGGCGGTGGTGTGGGGTAGTCGCATAATAATGGAACAGGTGCATCCACTGCATTTACAAGTATATATATATACGAGCTTGTATCCATTTATTTTCTTAATGACGATGTCTGTGTACACTCAAGAAAGAACAAGGTAAGGGAACTTTTTTTTATCTTTTATTTATTCTTTTATGCTCTGGATAATGTTGCAATGAAGCAAGTGCCAGAGTGAGTAAGTAGTGTATTTTTTCCTTCTCAAATTCATTCTCCTACGATGCAGTTTCCTTTCTGGAGACACTCAACTGGAACAAGTGTATAATATGATAGTGGATGGTATGTGCTGCGTTGAGGAGAAATTAGCGGAACCGGAGAACCATGGATCCTGTCTTGTTGAATCAGCTGCCCCCTCCTCGTCCTCTCTTCTTGGTGATACGATTATTATTATTAGAGAATGTGGCACGGTGTAAACTTACAGGTTAAAAATTTATATTCAGCAGAAACTCGTTTTTTAATGTATTCCGCACGTTCTTCAAGACAAGCTGGGTCGCGTGTCCACTTCGCTCTTCTCACCTGTTTTAACTCAAGCTATCTTGTCTCAAGTAAGAAAAAACAATGCAGTCATTTATTAAGACAGTAAAACGTCCTTTCTTCCTCTCCGCCCCACCTCCGCTGCCACGTCATCATTCATTTCCTTTTATTAGAGGAATAGAGGGTCCACGCGTTCTCCATTAAATTTTTTCAGGCACACATTTCCTTCGGATTTTACATTGTAATAATAATCTGAGCGGTAATGATAATCATTCATTGTCTTTTCTCTCGACGCGAAAAGGTTGAGCGTGTGTGCACCCTAATGTCCAAAGTACAAAAGTACACCTATGTAGCTATCCCATTCACCTTGCGTTTTATTTTCTCCTGTTTCCCCTTTTATTGTTACTATCATTTCACGGTCCATTCACAAAATAAAGTCAAGTCTTTTTTTAAAAACCTGGGTTCTTGATGTCTGGCCATAATAATACTTTTTTTATTCCTTCCACCTGTTCCTTTACTCATTTCCTGTTTCACGAAACTTAACTAAGGACAGGACACAGGAAGAGCCATTTTTATTTTCATTCAACAAGTTGTTTAAACTTTTTTTCAGGTCTTGCAAAAAAAAATGTGGTAGCGTTTTTTCTACTTCCGTTTCTGCTCTGCCTGACTCTTTAAATCGGAGTGTTTCAAGTCGCCCCAATAGCATGTTCTGAAGCACATAATCCTTTACGACAACTTTAAATCAGATAAGAGCAATTTGCTTACATCATTCCTCATACTAATTACTTCAACTACATAAAACCCTTGGATGTCTGTATGAAACAAAATAAACTTTTCTTTGCCTGAAATGAATCGTGAATACCATCTCCTAAAGGTTATCTCTCCACATCAAAATATTACCTTCCCTTTGTACGCTGTCCTTCCCGACATCTCTTTTCAAATGTTGGGTGAGGTTTTTTATTATACTCATTGCAGAGTTCCGATAAACCTGAGTAAATTCACTTGAAAACTTTTACATCCCAAACGAGGCCGCCATAGGGAGAAGCCACGAAAAAGTGAATTATACTTTTGAAAAAAAACCAAGTATGGGATAACGATAAGGAAAGGGTGACTGTGCATAACTATACCACCTCCGACGGACCAAACTACAAATAATTTATTGAATTATTATTGCAGCCATGAAAGGGTACGTGCGCACAGGATCGGGAACAAGTTATTATTAATAGCAATAAACAACAGTTGAAGGAGGGAAGGATCAGCTTCTACCTGGTTATTATTGTTATTATTACTACTGCAAATTGTGTTTTATTGTAAGCGCACCATCTCTGAACATTATTTTAGTGCTCATTAAAAAGCCACTGCAGTCCACCTTTCAGGAGGAATCCGTCTTTTTCGTACAAATTGTTATAATTATCATAGCGGATCGAAAATATGTTATTTTTTCGATCGAAACAAGAACGAAACTTGTTGTTTCCTTACACTTTTATTGTTTCAATTTTTTGCAGAGTTCATGTCCTTTTCTTGCTCATCCTGTCGAAATTGAGTCTCTGGTGCCGTTTTTTGTTCTTCACATTCAAAGTTATTACAAGAGAAATTGTAATATAATGATGATCACTTTACGAAATTGAAGAAAAAAGGATGATGATCACATCACCATCAAGATCACCCTGCGAAATTTCCTCGCTGCATTAAACATCAAATTTGAAAATGAAGGAGGCAAAAAATATTGATCAGCGGAGGAGAAATAGTAAATAAAAATAATAACAATAACTCGTCCGGTTTTTAGTTATGAGACGGGTTTACTACAAAAATAAGATTATGACTTAGTCAAATTCGTTCAGTATTTTCTTGTTCGAAGAAAAGAGGAAGTACGACCATATTATTCGAATTCCTGTTTTTTTTTGCTTTTTTTCAGTTCCTCTTTTTTTCAAGCGTCAGCATGAATTTTTGTTGTGGAGTGAACGATTTTCTCCTCAGGAGCAGAAAAGGGGATGATAACATACCAGACGAGAGTTCATTTTTTCATTCTTAATATAGGACTACACAGAAGAGTGACCAAGCGGTCAATGTAGTGTGTGTCTATGTGTGCGTTTGTGTCTACCGAAGGAAAAGGTGGTAAAGTACGGACACTGACGTGATGCCATCGTTAATGTTTATTTATATACATACATACATATGTGCGTGTACTCTTTTGTTATATGTTGACGTATATATAAAAACAATTTTTTAAGAAAAAGTGATCAGGATTTTTTGTGCAATGCGGTGAGGTTGGTGGGTGCCACCCTAAGGCACTCATTCTCATATTACGCTGACGCTGCTGAGGGCAATTATGAATAAATATTGACCACTATATACTTTGAAAAAAATAGTGCACAGTTTTTGCTCTTGCTCTTCATAAATATTTCAAGGGATAATAATAATCTTGTACAAGAAAAGAAAGAATAAAAAAAAATTTGGACATGGTCACTGCTCCTTAACTCTGATGATGTTGATGATGATGATTTTTCTTCAAGATAAATATAAAACTGGGAATGGGCAAAAATTTTGCGTGAGCTTTGGCTAAATCTGAGCCTTGTACTTGTTGCAATTGAGGCACTACATAATATGTATCTCCAAAGTATACATCTATATATAGGTATACATTTTGGCTGTTTTACTCACTCAACCGGTCTTTCGAAAAGATCTGACCTCAATGTCAATGTACTCTATCATCCTCCCAAAATCCTACCAAGACACATGCATATTTATATAAAAGAACCCAAATTAAATAGGATATTCAGTAAAACATGTATTTTTGTGTTTCATTTATGATATAGTATTATTACATGATTCTTTTACTCTTTGGTTAAAGTCTTACGGGGGTACGATAAGAAAAATAAATAGTATGCATTGTTTTTGTGAGTTTTTATTGTTAAAAATAATAATAATAAGAGTAATCTTTTACCTAGAAAAAAATAAGGATGATGTGTCCACCATGTGTCCATTGTATTAAGTGTTGTTGAAGGCATACCTGATTATTATGATATTGTTGGACAAGATATATTTTTAAATACAGGTATACTTGAGATACTCATAGCATAAAAATAGATTACAACAAACCCACATGAAGATTTTTCTCCTTTTTTTGAGGTCGAGTTATTTAGCATTTAATATTCCTCGATGTTATTTTTCAGTTGTTCCTTTTTTTATTAAATTTTATTCCACATTTAAACATGGTTTACCCAATATCAACGTATGTTCGCATTTTGTAGAATTAGTTGAATAGAAGAAACTGACAGACGCTTTAGGAGAATAGAACCAATTAACCTGTAACATAGCAAAAAGCCAGTAGACTTGAAAGAGAAACAATGATCATAAATCGTAGCCGCAAACATACATGCATACATCCTTATATAAAACCATAGGGGTGGCAAATATTGCTACATAAAAACTTTGATGTGCTGCACCAGCTCTACTGTTAAGAAACTTTTACATAAATGATGAACCTTAAGAGTGAAAAAAATTGGAGGGAACAAAACCTCTTTTTTTATACATATGATCGACGTTGATGATGGGGATTCTGATCATTTTTGACTTCTTTCTTATACGTGTTGTTTCCAACTTATCGGTTCAGTTCACTTTCTTGTATTTTAATAGAAAAAAAAAACAACAACAACAATAATACAAATAAAATGCCGGACGGACACTAAATACTTTTCATGCTTTTATGGACACATAGCGCCAGTATTAAACAAGGTGTTTGTGTACTCTATACTGGTTGAAGCTATAATATTGAGCAAACTTTAGGATTTTTTTTTGTTTTGTAACAAATAATAAATGTTGGTTAAGTTGCAACTCTATAACAATGGTTTCGTGTGCACTTGATCCCTTTGTCTGATATAAATTATTTGCAATGCAATAAAAAATTATTTTATTTTGCCTCAACAGCTTTTCTTATACCATCACCCATCAACATCATCACAAAAATATTTTTTATGGATTTCGTGAAGGATTACACCAACAGTTTAGAAAAAATTGTAACACCTAAAAACATGATTCATGATTCGCAGAACGCAACACAACAGGACCACTGTGCACAGACTGATTAAAAAAATTCAGGCAGTCAATGCGAACACGAGTTTTCGAGAAAAATATAAGTAATTAAAGATCCTGTTTTGTTCATATTGATGGACTTGTTTGTTGCTCATCCATTTCAAAATGTTAATTGGTATCAAATCGTAATATTATTATTGGTTGAACAACATAAAAAAGAATGTTTAATTGTTACCCAATTACGAGAATTCTCGGTGGTAATACGAGTATGCCTACTTGACTTGATTTTTTAATTTTTTTGAAACTAATAATCCGATATTTTTTTTACTTCTTCGTAAAAGTTCCGTTTTTCAGTAATCACCTTTTCTTCCTCTTTCTCTTGACATGACGTGCGCATAACCGCGGCTACGCTGCAACCATCAGAAACAGTTTTACTGCATGAAAAATGAAAGACACGTTAGGCAGTGAAGACCTTTAACTCTCTGCTTATTATTTTGGCATTTAATATCTATTACGTTTAAAGACGATGAGCAAAAAAATCAGAAGTCACTTCTGACTCAGGCTTTGTGTAGCAGAAGATGTAAAAAATTATAACGTAAAAAGGCAACCACGCAGAAATATTTTTAGGCACGCTGAGCTGAATACTAATTACTTTGACTTCAAGCGACTCACTCAGAAGTATAAAAACTGCCAGTGTACATCATAGTACCGTATTCTGGTAATAATATTTAGCGTAATAATGCTTCAGTTTCACTTCAATCATTATCGTCCACGTCGTAATAAGTCCATTTTTATTTTTATTTTATGAACTGCCCTCTTGGTAAATCCTTCGCGTAGTTTGCGTCACTCTCTTACACTTTAAAAAAATAAGATAAGTTCGCGCATACCATCAAAAACCTCGTGTCCAAGTCTCATCAACAGAAAAATCTCGTTCTTTACGTGTTCTTGTGTTTCCCAATCCCAATCTTTTATTATCCTTTAAAGACAGACGACCTATGTATTGTCGAGTCTGAACTGCCACCGAGATCGCCATCAGCGTCACTTACGTTAATACTCTCTTGCTACCTTTACTTGATAACAGTAATTAGTGATTTAAGTGTGTGCATTAATGTATATTTCTGTTATTTTTCGTTTCGTGTCTCAATAATGATAATAATGGTCGCAACTAAATCATCATTTTTATAGTATTTACCCCAAAAAATTGCAAAACACACACGAGGCACACCAAAAAAAGATAACTATGAGCTATTTATAAAAAAACAACGTTTCATATATGTATATGAAGAAAGAAAATTGCGTGGTCATACTTAGTTAAGCATCCACATACTTGTACACATACATATTATGTATATGCATAAAGTAGGTAAACAGACTATTGCTACAAAAAAGATCTAATTATTTATGACGATCACTAGATAAGACGCTGTGGATTATGCTCCACCAAAAAGCTCCAAACGATAAAAAAATTATTCAGCAGTTGCACAGTACATGTATTCAGCAAGGAGGTCACTTTAACAATTAAGGGTCACGGATAACAACATTCTATCAATAATCAGATAAGAAAGGACTAAGTATTGCCCAGAGGCCCTTGTGAGACGCGTAATTTATTTTGCGCTAATTTTTTTGTTAATCACTTTTTTGCAGGTGTTTTTTTGTTCGAGTGGTGCTGATTAATTAATGAAGTTTTATGCGCGAAACTACAATGTTTTTCTGCAAGTGTTTCCCAACTTCAAAGACTTTTACGAGGTGCGTAGGCGCGTGTGCGCCTTTTCTGTCCTGTTTTTTTTAGTCACAATAAAAAGATTGCGATAGCCAAGCCAAAGGTCAAAGCCACGTTTATGAGTAGGTATCTGTACCAATCTTTAGGTTATAGGTTGCGCAATAGTAATTAATAATCATATTGTTTTTTATGTATCCTTCTGTCATATTTAACGACTTAACAGTGAATAATAATGACCATAATTTTCTTCCAACGATGATTTATGAATGAACAGGTGAAATATTATTATTGCTTCAAAGTGAGCGTGTGCCTGTTTCAGGTTGGCTCCAAGTCCCCGCAATGGTTTGTTCGAAGGTGTAAAGGTCCTTGTCCCCTAAAACGTTTTCTTTATTCTTCCATTGTTCCTTCTTATCCTTCTCATTGTTATAAAATTGACGATGTGGTCGATGGAAGTAAAAAATATCCTTATTTTTTATTAGAGGCTTTAAAAAAATGATACACTTTGTTGTGACCAAAATAAAAATCTAAAAAAAAAATGAAATGAATGAAGAAAACATTTTTTGGGGAAAAATTACAATTTATACCTTCTATCGTGGTTGCTTCAACTCTTACAATTGCAATTGTATACAATTCATTACATTGTTATTATGATTGCATCGCGTGAGATACCTTCGTACAATATTTCATTACGAACTTTTTTTTGTAAAAAAAACGGAATGAAAACGAATCATTTCTTATTTTCTTTTGTGAAATGTGGGAGGAGGAAACATAAAAGCAGGTAGTTTTGGAGCACATGATCATCATCTTTTTGGTGCAGGAAAATGATGTGATAAATGGAGGACACGCGATCATGAATATACCAGACGAAAACACCTGCCTTCGTTTATAAAAACCTGTCCTGTGTAGTAAACAAAAATGATCACCACTATCTTGAACAGTAGCAGAAAATAAGTAACTTGCTTTGTTAAAGCTCTTTAAAAAATATTGTCCTGTCCATACAACGTATATAAATTTAAATTTAAAAGTACTCACATTGTTATAATTTTTCCTTCCAAATCTTTGTGCCGTTCTATTCTTGACTTTGTTCTGAAGCCAAGTTAATTCAATGATAATTGCCTATTTCATATTTTCTTCCTTTGAAAATAAAAACTCCATCTTGTTGATGATAATAACCATTATATGATCATGATGAACCACACATCCACCATAAACATCAAGAGAGCCAGAGGAATTTTTGTGGCATTTTTTTTCATGAATAAATTTTATATATATCTCGGTCCGTATCTCCTCCTCCTTGGCTTGTTTCAGTGTTTCAGATGTAGCCACTCTGTGGATTCATTTTTCCCTACTTCTCGTCTCTTTTTTATTTCTCTCGTGTTTAGTAGTTGATAATAGTGATCATCTTGTTCACTTCATCATCATCATCATCAACATCATTTTCAACTTCATCATGTCATGAGGGAAAAAAGGAGCAGGTGTTTTCATCTTCTTTCTTCAAGTCAACCAGTTTTTCATTCTATATTTTTATCCTCCTCTCATTTCAAAGAGGAAAAATATATAGTAGAGCTGGTTTAGAATTCCCTAAATGATGATCATCATGCGATCCCCATTTTTTTCGAAATAAGATAGACTCAGAGAAAAAAAATACTACTTCTTTCGTAGGAGAGAAACTTGTATTATGAAGTGGGAAGATAGTCCTTTTTTCATTCTCCTTTTTGGTAGAATTTTTTCTTCAGCCTTTTTTTATTATTGCACTGTATTATTTTCCTTCATTTGTCCGTACTTTTTTGTGGTGGTGGTTTTTAATATAAGAGAAGAAGAAGAAGAAGAAGAAAAGACCTGTTTTTTTATATTCATTGGATAAGTTTTTTTAAAAAATCTTTTTGAAGTAGGCATAAGAAGAAGCACACACACACCTGCCTCATCTTCTCTGCTTCTTTTAATGGCATGAATTTACTTTGGCGAATGATGGTGATCCTTGATAAATAAAAATTACGTCCAACCTGAAAACTGACTTTGACTTTTTAGTGGAAATAAAAATGCTGAAATTTAAAAATCAGGATCATCAAAAGTTTCACCTTGATTTAAACAGGTGAAACTAGTTTACAAATAAAAATAACCAGAAAATAAAGTGATGGAAATAAATAGTTGATAATTATACATGGACGAACACGGAAAGCGACTTGTCCAATTTTCGCAGTTGTGGCACGTGCCATAACTAATGGTCTGACTGAATGGAGTATGTGTGGATGGATACAAATGGTGAACTAATGGTCATTTGGGACTTTGTGATTGCAATCACATAATACATTCACGTCATATCCCGCCAACCGGTATTTTTTAAAAAGTCTTCACCGCGTGCCACCAATTAAAGGGACTTATGACATGGTCAAAAAATATGTAAATTAGTGAACTGCGTAAGCACCAACCGCCGTGTACTTTACATTTAAATCATCCATGCCAGCAAACTAGAAAATGATGTGCGTAACAGGAGGGAAATTATGTAAATTAGTTTGGGCATCCTCATTTCCACTTCCAATAGACCATATGTTTTCAGTGAATTTGCATGCAGGCAGCAAATTTTCTCGTGATTTTCGAAATGACGTACTTACTATTTTCATTAATTCCTGTTTCAGTTCAGAAGTGACGGAACTGTGTTGTGAAAATGGACGGGAATTGCTGAATGATTAACGAGGGTAGCAATCTGTACTTTTTTACAAAGAAAATTTTGCGAAAATGACGACTCGTTTGGCGATGATGATGATTGTGAAGATGTTACGTGCTGGTTGCACGTCAACCCTCTCGGCGAGTCTTATTCTTCCAAGGCGGCGCTTACAAACTGGTATTTTCCCATGAACAGTGGTTTGCAGCGTACGCAGCGTCACTGATGCCTCGCCTTCTCTGTGATTCACTTGCTGCACAATACTCCAATCAAGCGACGACACTCGACTCCTTCGTGGTGCTCGCAATGTTCAGTTGAGGATGCGATGATGATAGTGATGATGATGATCAAACGTGATGATCATCACGACGATGATAAGGATGGTGGTGGTGGTGGTGAACAAGGAAAAGATACAGAAAACCATCCCCATTTTCATCTTTGGTGAAGAAGATTTGAGGCAGAAGAAAAGGAAAAAACGGCATTTTCTGCGTAAATGAACATTACACAAGGTATCTTATATGTGTGTAAATTCTAGTGAGATTTTTTTAGCCAAAACTTTTTTGAGCTAGAGAAGCGTAGGCATTACAAAAGCCAACTAAGCTTATCAGCCTCATTCAACTCACTAGCCTGACTACACGCTGCAATGCGAACTGCATTCTTCGTTGCATAATACAGGCGAAAAAAAAATCAAAAGGAAAGAGAGGATACAATACAAATTATTTTTAGTTTTTGATGCACCCTCCTGAGCTATTCACAAAACAAAGAAAATAGATACACAAAGAAGTAGAAAATATAAGCATTTTATATATTCAACATTTACATATTTTTCCTTTTCTTTAGTCAAAGTTGGTCATGAACTTGCTATTTTTGCTGAGCTCCACAAAAAAAACAAGAATCCTTCTTCCTTTTTGCTTCCTTGAAAGGAAAAATACGAATAAATAATGATAATTTTGAGAATAAAGAAAAGAAAGATGCTAATCATGTTTGCATGGACTTTTTAAAAAAAATTCTGTCTGTGAGTTTTTTTGTTTTGTTAGGGAATTGTGCTGGAAGTGAGCACACAACCAGAAGCAAGGCAGGTGCTCCATCATCATCAACATCATCATAGCCATCGTCTGAATCATCAATACAATGTTTCTGACACAGCTGCATTATGATTGTTCAGCCTTTGCTGCTCTCTATCTACTCACCTTAATGCATTACCACCTTCAATTAAATTTTGTTTCATAACATTATTACCGCACTACAGAGTGAACCCAAACTGCACAGAATACAACGGTAGGGGGTAGTCATCGACTTATCATCATTCTTTGATGCACACACATCACTTTTCTTTGTTGCTGGAAGTTATCATTTAAGAAGGGAACCTGTTATTTAACTTATTCCTTTCTAAAAAGCAGAAAAGAAAAATGTTCTTCCAAGATTTCTTCCGTGAAATTTTCCTTTTTTCTGATTGGTCGGAGTGCAGAGAATTTTTGCGCAATTCTCCAAAGCTTCTACTTTGCATAATATTCACTTTTATTCTACAAGCAATTTTTGAAATGGAAGGATATCAGCGAAGCACGAAAAGAGGGAAAATAAAAAATCGACTTGGTGTACACAAAACCGACCCATAAATTTTCCCCGTGATTTATTATTATTACATGCACCATTCCATTCCAATGTCACGAATCCTTCTTCTACCATTCCCAATTGCCAATGGATTTTTTCAGGATGGCTGGTCACCAAACTCAAATATCAGAGGATAGAGGAAAAAAACGGCCACCTTTAAATCATTCTGGGAAGCTTCCGCGTACTATGAAGACGACCAAATTTATTGACTCTCTTGAGAAACAAAAAAACTAAACACGAAAAATGCTCGTCGAGAAATATCCAGGAATGTATCCGAGAAAGAAAGAAACAAAATTTCCCAACCTGACTGGCGCTGATGATGACGACGACGATCCAATCCTCTCGTTGGTACGCTTCATGGCAAACGGAATGTTTGGAATGTTTGCATACATGGTCGTCTCCATTTTTCTGATCACTCCGTTGATCAACTGTTTGAGCGAATATGTCTGTGTAATCTTTTTTTTTCGAATCCATTTCCACAAACATATAATACCGTCAGGATGACGCTGCACTAGTTGAAAATGTATCGTTATATTTTTTCCCGTTTCCACCGTTGCTGAAGAAGAGCAACAATAATTGAAAAATTATTTTTCTCAAACTTCTTCCATTCTAAATTGCTGCTCACATAGAAAAAAAGGAAGTCACCTCACTACTTCTCAAAGAGGATTGAAAAAAAGCTGTCTGAAAGGAAGTTTAACCAACTTTTCATTTTTTGGTGAACCACATGCAAACACACTGTCTCTCCGACTTTTAGCATTGTAATATATAATGAATTAGCATCACAATAGAAAATATCTACAACAATTACATATTATCCTGTCACATATGTACTTGGTGTAAAAAAATTATGATCAAGCAGAAAAAAGTTCAACGGGTACTCGCTAAACTTCATATTTTCTGGGTTAAACTCAAAAAACTTTAAATTGTGAATCTCAGCAAACAAATGAAGGGTTGAATGGAGGCAGGGTTGGATATTTTTTGTTTACTTGTTGTGTGTGTGTGTGCGTTTGTTTGTTTGCTCTTCTGCATGTCATTGCGACTTGACACTTCATAATAATCATTCCTAGTACATTTATATCTATCTACATAACAACAATGGAGCTAGGAGAAACCTCCACATTCATAAATGTACACACAACAGCTACATACTCCAAGCAATAATAGAAAAAGGGTAAGGTAGAAATAATTTATATATTCTGAGTAGCTCTTTCTTTCTTTTTTTAATCGAAAGCGGATGCAGGTAATTGCAAGCGACGGAGAGCTGTGGTGTGGTGGATTTTTTTCTGTCGGGATACAAGACTTAACTGCATGCTCATCATCATCATCCCCTCCAAAATAATGATAAGACAGGGACATGTAATAACTGTATGAATGGAAAATGAATGAAACATCATCCAAAATAAAATGAATGAATGGAGCTGCGAGAGAAAAAGTAACAAAACACAACAACGCAAACTCATTTCCCATGCAGAAAAAGTGGGAAAGAGGAAGACGCACAGAGGTAGGCGACCACAAGAACAGGAACAG
>JAHZNF010002775.1:0-11091 GCA_027744215.1 Troglopedetes dispersus
ACACGTAGCATGTTGACAGAAAAAGAAGTTGAGTTGCTGCTACATTGTAAAACTATGTAAACATCTGCTGATAACTTAATAACTCCGGCAATTCGGTGATAGTTATTGTAAACCTTTAAAAATTTTTTTATTATTATTAGTGTTTGTTTTATAATTCGGGGTTACAAACAGAGCCAAAAATGGATTGCGGGATAGAAAACCATTAATAATTCTCTTTAGGTTATATTTTGCCTTACCTAATTACACAAGATAAATCGATTCTTTTGACTTTCAGTAATTATACGATTAACGATAGATAACGATCGATGGTCATAATATAATGGATTGGTTAAAATTGTTACTTTGAATGTGGAGCAGCATCAGTGTCGACTAAAAAAATTCTGTTTATTTTGTTTTAACAGATTGGACATCGAAATTCTTAAATTTGTTGATTCTGCTCCCTCGTCAGAGTCGATCAAATCATCAGATCGCCAACAACCTCAGGGCACAGTCACAAATCTGACTGGCGTCCCTCATCCTCTGAACGAATTGCAATATTTCATCGTATTTAACCTATTCCAAAATTATTTACAATGGCATTGGGAGGACCCACTAAGGAAAGTAAAAGATCAAATTCAAGTAATCATCATGTGGCAACAAAGGCTGCTGGAAGTGCTACGAATGGGATCAATAGCAAATATGTAGGATCATTAAGCTTAATAACGTTCGCCGTCCTTGCTATTGCTTGGATAACCGGCTTCTTATCTCGTTTGTTTTCTGTGATTCGTTTTGAGAGCATCATTCATGAGTTTGATCCTTGGTAAGTACAACTTTTAAAACACTGGTAATATCAAAAGTTTAAAAGCACATGATTATTTACAGAAGTTTTACTTATGCATTGATTACTTTTCTTTGTTATTATTGCAGGTTTAACTATCGTGCTACGGCGTACATGGTAGAACATGATTTCTATAAGTTTCTTAATTGGTTTGATGACCGAGCATGGTATCCTTTGGGACGAATCGTCGGCGGAACTGTGTATCCAGGTCTAATGATAACATCCGGTTCCATACATTACGTTTTGTCCTTGCTCAACATTCCAGTTCATATTAGGGACATTTGCGTTTTCCTTGCACCTGTCTTCAGGTATGTGCTGCACATTCAGCATATTATTTCGCATTCACTGATTAATTTTCCGGAGGCTTAGGCTTAACTATGATGCTTTATTTTTTACAGCGGTCTGACAGCCATTGCGACGTATTTTCTAACCAAGGAAATTTGGTCTCCTGGTGCTGGACTGTTCGCTGCTGGATTTATTGCGATCGTACCAGGTTACATCAGTCGCTCTGTTGCTGGCTCCTACGACAATGAGGGAATCGCTATCTTTGCCTTACAGTTAACTTACTTCTTCTGGGTGAAGTCAGTGAAGACTGGATCCATCTCGTGGGCTGTCGCTACTGCTTTGTCATACTTCTACATGGTAAACAGAAATTTTGCCATTTAATTTATAAATACTAATGCATGCTAAAGTTTTAAGATTTTTTTTGAATTTTAGGTTTCAGCCTGGGGTGGATACGTGTTCATCATCAATTTGATCCCACTTCATGTTTTTGTTTTGCTCCTGATGGGTCGCTTCTCACACAGAATTTACACTGCTTACACTTCCTTCTTCATTCTAGGACTAATTCTCAGCATGCAAATTCCTTTTGTTGGATTCCAGCCAGTTCGCACCAGTGAGCACATGGCATCTGCTGGTAGGTTGCAATTTGCTCTCATTGATTTATAAATAGGTAACAATAAGTTGCAATATCAATATCATCTTTACGCAAGTCCTTTCTTTTTTGTCCAGTGAGTTCAGAGTTCATATAACATGTTAAAAGGGTATTAGTGCTCCTTAAATTAATACTGGGAATTTATCACGAGTTTTTCTCCCTTCACTTTTCAGTTGTTTTGTACGCCTTGTTTGCGTCCTACTTCGCCGGAGTCATGGTCCGTCTTATCTTGACTTTGACTCCATGCGTCTGTGTCTTGAGTGCAATCGCGTTCTCGTCACTGTTCGAATTGTATCTGAAGGATGATGACAGTCCGAAAACGGATCCGTCATCCAGAAATGACAATCTGTATGACGAGGTGATTTTTTCTTGAAAATTGAAAATTTTGCCTTCTTTATAATTCAATAAATCACTTTTTGCAAATTATTTTCAGGCAGGAAAGGTTCGCAAAATGCCACACGAACAGAACAAGGACGAAAATACTATCGGTGGAAATTTTAGAATAATTGTGCTAATTGCAGTTTTATTCATTTTGCTACTCTTCGCTGTGCATTGCACTTGGGTTACATCAAATGCTTATTCAAGCCCCAGCGTCGTACTTGCTACGTATGACCAAAGTGGCAGGTGAGAATTGCATTTTTGACAAAAAAAATACTTTTTGAATATCTGTAATATTAAGTCCAAATTTTTCTGAAACAGGCAAATTTTGGACGACTTCCGTGAGGCTTATTTCTGGTTATGGCAAAACACTGATGAAAATGCGAGAATCATGTCATGGTAAGTGTGTCACACTTCACTAAACTCAATAATTTATATTCTGCATGATAAATTTTGCATGAAGAAGTAGAAGAAGTCGTAGAGTTAGGTAGAGGTAGCAAACACCGCGTTATAAGAAGTTCCCACGTTGGAGCAGCAACTTTCAGTTTGTACGACATAATCGCAGTTCTCTCGCAAAACTAAATTAATGGTGCAAGTTTCAAATAAGATAATGATAATATAATATGCGCTTTTTTCAGGTGGGATTATGGCTACCAGATAGCAGGGATGGGTAACAGAACGACTTTGGTGGATAATAATACTTGGAACAACAGTCATATCGCACTTGTAATAAATATATACTATGTAAAATATTGAAAGTTAATCAAAGATTTGGTTCAAGCCTGACCTAATACTCACCGGAATTGCTTTTGTGTATTTGTTTGCAGGTGGGAAAAGCCATGTCCAGTACTGAACCTAAAGCTTATGAAATTATGACTAGCCTTGATGTAGATTACGTGCTAGTAATCTTTGGTGGACTCATTGGGTATTCTGGAGATGACATTAACAAATTTCTATGGATGGTTCGTATCGCAGAAGGAGAACATCCCCAGGATATTAGGGTATAGCCTCCATATGAAATACAGTTTTGCAAATAGTTAATATATCACAGTTACGATATTGTTGTTGTATTATAATTTATTAATTACAGGAAGCCGACTACTTCACTGCAAAAGGAGAATATCGAGTTGATGAGGAGGCCTCTCAAACAATGTTGAATTGTCTTATGTATAAACTGTCTTATTACCGGTTTGGAGACGTCAGGGTATGTACACGTAAATATGTGAACGCCAGTAGGTAGTAGGTATTGATTCTTAGAAGATTTTATGCACACCAGTTTCTAAATCTTTTTCCTGTTATTGTCCGTAGATTGGAGGCTACACTGGCTTCGATAGGACCCGAAACTCCGTCATTGGAAACAAGAACATAGATTTGACCTATTTAGAGGAAGCTTACACATCTGAACATTGGTTAGTCCGTATTTACCGAGTGAAGAAACCACACGAATTCAACAGACCCAGAATTGCTAGAAGTGCCAGACAAATCAAGACTAAAGCATCCCTTACCAAGAAGGTTTGATAAGAAACTTACTTGATGCGATGGCTTCTGAATAGTATACTTTAATTTGAATGGAAATACTTAATTACATACCGTTATTTTTTTGAATGATTCCAGACGAGCAAGAAGAGGAAAGGAACGCTAAGAAATCGACCAGTCGTCGTGAAAGGGAAAGGTGCAAAAACAGCGTAATGTTAGTTTTATAAAGTGATACAGATATTATCATTCTATGTAACAATTTTCTCCCAAAGCATCAAGTCGACCAAAACATTCTTGATTTCTAATCAGCAGTTAGCTATAGATACGTTCACTCGTTTTTAGCTAAGCAAACAATATAGGAAGTTCTACACAATTAAGTAAATACTTAAAATACAGTATCTTATCACATGTCGCGATGTGGGATTTGCATCCCGAACTTTTAATCATTTTTTTCAGAGGATTATTATACCTACCTTCATGAAAGTACTTTTTGAACTAGTGTGAATGAGCTCTGCCCAAGTTTATACAATATAGTCTATATTATATTATTAATTATTATTATTATTGTGAAAGTATAGTTGGAAAATGTGAGAGAAAAATGCTTGAAGATGTTTTGTGCTTGTAAAATCAAAAAGAACTGAAGATTAAAAATAGTAATAATAAAAATGTATTACAATGCCCGTCTTAATAATATTAATAACTGAGGAACTTCACGCCTGTTAGCCTCGCGTCATTTAAATATTTGTGTCAATTTATAGCACGAATCAACACTTTCCAAACTCTTGAACTATTTTTAAGCATAGGTTTCTCATTTTTATGCAGAATTTATGGTTGTTGTAAGAATAAAGGCTAAGATTTACTTTCTATCTATTATACAAAAATTAAGGACACTATAGGGCAAGCTAAAGTCCCACTGTGATGCTACGCCTAGGAAGAAGTCTCTGTTCCTGAGAATTTATTCTATAATTTTGTTTAGGTACATAATATGCTCAGTGATTGTGAATCAGCATAGAATTCCTAGTTAAGTATAGCATTAAAAGCTAAACTAATCTTTCATCATTGCTTCTCAAGACAACAACTTCACATAGGAAAATCCTCCAATAAAATGGGACATAATGTGTGGCATCCATTTTTACAAACTTTCAATACACAAGTTAGTTGCAATATTTTTCAAAGTTAATTATAAAACACAACATATTTCCCACAGGACCTAGTCATGACTCGGAACTTTCATCATCAGTGACATCATTGGCCATCACCGCGAAATTATAGACATTAACAACACATTACTAGCCAAATTTTTAAATCTAGTTAATGTTAAAATATCAGACGATTCAGATATACGTCGTAACTTTAATAAGTGTAACCAGCAATATCTTGATAAAATTCAAACCTAGAAATTTTAACGGAATAGAATAATAACCTGTGCACACTTGTTGGCACATTAAATCGATGGATTTTAGTGATGCACGTTATTTACACTAAACCCAACTAAAATTGGAGTTGGTTAATGCTTAATAGCAGGAAGTTAATAGAACCAATAAAATCCGTCATTTACGGGTGAGAGTTAATGCACGCGATTTATATTTTTTATTTGTCAAATGGTCTTGAGGTAATATGAGTGACTTAAGAAGGGGCAATTTGTGTACTACAGATACCTAAGTTCATACCACACTATAGAATAATGATACAGGTTACGCGCTTATGAGTAAATAAAGTAAAATGCTTTAATTTATTACATCTCGATTAGGTGTAATTATGATTAAATGATAATGCAATATTATGTTGTAATTCGAATAAAAGACTTGAAACCAAACATCCCCGATATATTTTCGATGAAAAAGTAGTCATTTTCATGCCAGCTTGAAGACATATCTACCACATACCCAATTTCTGGACCGAAAGGAGAAACGAACCATGTTTTTTGTGATAAGAAATTGTCCGTCATTCATCATTCATAATTATAAGAGGCGAAGTATGCGTCAATGCTTTGAGCTTTTCTTTAAATTCCCTTCTTCAAATCAAGAAGTAAGCATATGCATGCCCAATTTTTAAGTTACTGTGCAAATAAAGTTTTACACATGAATACGAAAATCTTCAGAAAATATTGTTGCAGGCAGGTCGCCGTAATAAAAGGGTAAACAAAGACATTTCACATTCGAGCGGAGCGCACACATGTAGTGTACCTTATTTTTTAGCCTGGAGGTGAACGAATGAATATTGTGTACTACTGGGACATTGCAGATATTATGCTTTGACTTTGAACTTCACTTTCTCAGTGGTTGTTACCTTTTTTTCGTCAAAATGCTTTCAAGCCATTGACAAAGTTTTAACAAAAAATCCTGTTCATAAAATATTTCCTCAAAATTGCAGCTATTTTGAGGCTAAAAACGTTTTTTTCTTCAAATTAGACCAAGAACCCAAAGAAATGCAAAGAGGAGAAAAGGGTTGTAAGAAATAAGGAAATTCACCAAATGTACCTAAAGAAAAGATTCCATCATGCAAGATTCACAATATATGGCATCGGCAGAGACAGAAGAAAAGGGCACCAGGCAAAATTAGGACTGGCAAAGGGACAAGGGACTACAGAAATTTTATCGCTTTCAACTGCCCAAAATTAATTTAATAGGCCAAACCAAAGAGCATATAACAGGAGAATTTCCGTCCTTTATTTTATCTCATTGTCCTTTTTAAAAAACCTTTTTACCTCTCATATTATAAAATTTGAGGCATCTTTTTTCGAGACGTAGTTTCTCACTCAAGTCAAAGTTTCATTTAATAGGCTCACCTTATTCTCTGTCGGACCGGCCGGCATAGCTTATCTACGTATATAGTACAGAAAATAGTACAGCAGTAAGAAAAGCTCTTTCTTGGGAAACCGAAACCACATTTAACCAAAAGACTCATGTTGAATTGCCAGAGTAAATACATAAGTACTGGTTGGTGTTACTAAGCTCTGTGGTCGTTCTGGACTGACTGAGTTTTTATCCTATGAAACGTGTATCAACTTGTTTGAGTGTCTTTGTTCTTTCTTTTGCTGGTTTTCTTCCTACGTAGCCTTCGCCAATATCTTAGTTATAGCGTCTTCTTTTTCTTGCATTTGTTGGTTCGGTAAGTGAAACCTTTTGACTGATTCTGTTGCTTTCTTTCCCATCGAAATGTGCAAAGGTTGTTAGTTTGTCAGCAACCATACACGTCATTTATTCATTTATGTGTATATCAGTTCAATCATTGTCGCTAACCTTTTAGCACGTATTTTTATTGCTTATCCAATATTTTTATTTGATAATATTATTCCGTATTTACATATTCCGAAGAACTTGACTGAGATGTGGGAAATGGTGACGCACGCACGTGAGCATCATATACAGCAGGGTGAATTGTTCTTTGAGATTCCTGAATTATAAACGACACAGAACAGTACAATAGTACTAATGGCAAGTAATAATATCACACAACACAACAACCAGCAGGAGTAGTAGCATCGGTGAGCGAAAAATATTACACGAAGCCTCGAGCTCTACAAATGGAATATGCGTACAAAATGAAGATAATGAAAACTTATTATGTGAGTGAAGTGAAGTGAGCGCAATGTATATCCGTCATGCCAAGCTCAAGATAAGAACTGATAAATTTCCAGATCAGTTCATTCATAATTTTATTTGGTGACGACGACGGGACCACCCACACTACGCACCACCTTCTTTTGTCATTTCGTTTTCGGTTTTCACAACGTCAAGTGAGGGGGTTTAATTTGGTAGGTAAGCGATATAAATGTTTGAGCTTTAGTGCAGTGTTCAACTATTCAGAGAGTGTACTACACTTCAGAAGGGGGTTTCGTTGCGAAAGATCAAACTTTTTACCTTTAATTTAAAGTTTAATTGCTACACTGATTGTGAGTATTGATTCCGCGACATTCTTATAACTTAATCGTTGATTTGTAACACGAAATAAGTAGCACTAATTATGGATCAGACAAAAAAAATATCTGACGATCTGTTTTACGTTATCATTCACGGAACAGATCATCGATGGGATTTTATCCCAATCCAAACGCAAGACTACATTCTCTGACATGAGGAGATACTCCGATCTTCATGTCAAGAATTTTTTGAGAACTTTCCACATGAAAATCAAACAATCTTTTCAGATGAGTGCAAACTAAGTTTTAAAAAACTGCATGTGTCTACTTTATTGTTTTTCATTATCTTCACAATTCCTTCGATCAGTCAACGATTGATATTTGATTTGACAAATATCTAACTTCTACCTACATATGTGATACAGAATAGTGATTAAAAAGAAAAATCCTGTCAAGGCTTCTCCTCAACCAACAACGTGCGGATCTAGGAACATTTTTTGTTGCGCATAACCCTAAAACCGAAAATTGGCAAGATGAAGAAACTTCTGATAGTAATATTGACGCTCGGAATTAGTTGGGTAAGATAATCTTCTACATTTAATTGGTGCAAGTAAATATATGTACATGTACGTATTCATAGATGCAATTTCATCATTTTTAACAAAATTGCAAAATGTTTTTCTGACATCAAAATATAATCCTAATATCTTCTGTGTGGTTGTAAGTGCATTAACTCTTATTTGGCAACAAACACAAAGAGGACTAACTTAAATAAAGCAATTCCAAGAACGCGGAAAATGTGTATGACTCATCCAGGTAAGGTCTAGGCAAAAGCTGGTTGATACTGATACTTCACTGACCGATATTATCCTTTCTTCACCTGAATTCTGTACACTCTAATACCTTAACACAGCACAACAGTTTACTGAGTTTTGGTCCCATATCATCAATATATATCAGTTCACGGAGATTACCAAAATCTAAAAAAAAAACTCGTACAGCTTATATGTATTTGTAAGCTTTAACCTCCAAGCGTCCATCTGCTTACAATGTTTGTTTGTATGATCTGAGTCTGAAATTTTAACTGTCATCATCATCGATAATGGCAGAAAACGGCCAGCATAAGAACCGCTACACATTCCTTTTTCCTTACAGTTGAATTAAAGTTGAAGTAAAAATCGCATCTAACCCTACAACAGTTTACTGAGTTTTGGTCCCATATCATCAATATATATCAGTTCACGGAGATTACCAAAATCTAAAAAAAACTCGTACAGCTTGTATGTATTTGTAAGCTTTTACCTCCAAGC
Source organism: Troglopedetes dispersus (assembly GCA_027744215.1). NCBI lineage: Eukaryota > Metazoa > Arthropoda > Collembola > Entomobryomorpha > Paronellidae > Troglopedetes > Troglopedetes dispersus. Next base: position 8,778 of record JAHZNF010002775.1, read on the forward strand.
GTCCATCTGCTTACAATGTTTGTATGATCTGAGTCTGAAATTTTAACTCATCATCAATCGATAATGGCAGAAAACGGCCAGCATAAGAACCGCTACACATTCCTTTTTCCTTACAGTTGAATTAAAGTTGAAGTAAAAATCGCATCTAACCCTGGAAAATATATCACTGGCGGTAAGAGAATTATATAATGTACATATATGCATTGCATAGGTTACATGTAAGGCTGCATGAGTAGATTTTCAAAGTCGCTCGTTGGCCGTTGTTGGTCACATTAAAGCACAAAAAAATCAACGGCAAAGATGCAACGGTATACTTTCAATTGTTATCATCCATACGGAAATCGTGAATACGACATTTAAAAGATTGAAGATAGAAAGAGACCCTTATATTCACAGTCCAGTTTAAAATTTTTTCCGCTCTGCCTCAGCAACTCAAATCTTCCTGTCTCTCTCCCAAATAGCCTTGTAATTTGTATCGTTACGTCTCTGCAGCCTGCCATACAAACCAATCAATTTCATCACGCACTACTTTCATTCTTCAGAAAATCCATGTAGCTACATGAAAAAGAGAACAGAGTCACAGAAAAGGGTTAGCTCCAGCACAAGAGGTACTATTGGATCAACTATAACAAAACAATATTATTTGCTGAATTTTCTGTTGTTGTTTGTTCAACAAAGCTTGGTACAACGATGTTCAATGCTGCAACATGACAGTAATTTTTCTTGTTTCTCGCCAAACTGAGATTTGACTTGGTTCAAGTCAAGAGATACCTGAACATATTTCTTTCACAGAAAATTCAGCAATTTTTGCCTTCCTCTTCAAGTGAAAGCCAAGAACCCGAGACAATTTGACCCCTTGGAAAATTAAGTATTAGAACGCATGGGCTTCAGAGAGTAGGAGCGCAAATACAAAACCTTGGTTGGATTTATGAATTTTCTTCAATTCCAAATTAAACTAGTAATAAAGACCAACATTCATGGTTCAATCAAGTCCATGTTAGTGGCTAGACGGAGAAAAAATGTTACGTATGTAAATGGTATTATTAATGCTTACAATAAAAGAATACTTAAAACGTGACCTTTAAATTTTAAAAGTTGAAGCGCAGATCTGTATTTTGTTAGCGTTGTAATAATAGCATTTTGCACTTTCTATAACAGATTAATTGATTTTTGTCATGCAATAAAATCTAACACAATAATAGAATTGTGTTAGATCTTAAATCGCACTTTCTCTTGTCGCATGTCATGGTTAAAGATGTGTTGTTGAAACTTTGGGTAAAATTAATTTATTGCAGACATCCGAAAGTTTGGGTTCACCCGAGCCACCGGACACAGGACCAGTTGATTCTTCTCATCTGCAAAAACCACCACCCTTGAAAATGGTACCTGTTTAACACAATTAACAATAAAAGAAATTTCACACTCACAACAACCCGTTTTTTTTCCTAAATTAACGTTTCACTTGATTTTCAGGGATGCGAGACAAGCGAAGACTGTGACATGAACCAGTACTGCTGGGGACGTTCGACATTTAAACGCTGCTTTGAATGTCTCGACTGCACAAAAGTTCAGCGAAAACCACGGATACTGTACGATGGCTCAACACCGTGCGCTCAACATCAAACCGATTGTGGAGAGTGTAATGAGGGGTGAGTGAAAGTACAATGTGCAATTCGAACCTTTTCATTCTATTTGGTTAAGGCGATTACAAGTAATAAGCTACGATTCTCACACAACTCGATGCAAGGTGCATGGTGTACACTTCTACTATAAAAAATTGCTTTCGAAACCGTACGAATACACGTTCTCCTTTGTTTGTGTGTGCATCTTTCACAACTTTCTTTATACAACACAGGTACCAAGAACTTGCTGGAATATGTCGTCCCGGACTTAAGAGCGCATCTGGTCCTTTGTGTAAGTTTCTATTTTTTTGCATATTTAATTATTGCATTATTATAAAAATGAGTTATGAGTAACCTGAACAAGAATTGGCATATACTTTTGTGTGGTAATCACCCTCCGCTACGCATTATTGTTTCTACTGTATGCAGGGCCAGTGAAGTCAAATCAGCAGGATCTTGTCGTGAACACTAAAGGAAAGTATTCGAATACTTCTGAAGATCAGAGCGAATCCAAGTTAACAAGCTTCATGTTGCAAGTCGGCGCTGGCTTACTGCTGTTTCTCATTTTTATGTTGCTAATCTTCTGGGGAGTCTACAGTCGCGTTTATCACAAGCGAGGTAACTTCAGGATACTTTATTTTAAAAAACTGTAAATTACGGAAAAAATGCAAAAAACATTCTTCATAATGCCA
>JAHZNF010002776.1:0-18286 GCA_027744215.1 Troglopedetes dispersus
AGTTTTGCCAAACAAGTAGTAACACCAGTAAAAAACTACGTGTTATTTCCATGTTAAAGTCGGCTGCAGCAACGGTGCACCACATACCGCGACGATTTTGATGTGTCTGATGTGTGCAGAAAAAATTCAAAAGTGTTACAGTACACTCACTCTCTCCTTTACATGTATTGTCCCCATTCTGCATTCATTTTCCAGCAGCACAATCCGTGTTGTATAGCACTATTTTTTGGAAGTGGGAAACGGGTGGCACTAGTGACACAATTTCGGACATGTCATTACCCAGGATTTGGTCTACATGTGTAATTTCTTGCTTTTGGTCAACCTGGTGCGGTGGAAGTTAATCTATCAGAAGATATAATGTAATATTTTAATTGTGATACGATACGCTATACACGAAAGCACGATATAATGTGGTGAACAAATTGAGTTACAACATAGAAGTTATCATTATTACTTCTTCATTCTCTTTTTCCCAAATAAAAATGTATCTTACTGTCAACGAAAATCACAACGGATAAAATGCAATAATAGTACGATCCGATTATCACAGTGACTGGTTTTGCCACACATCAGCAATTAAAGATGAATGCGACCAGAAAAGTGAAGCTGAAGGATATCACGGCTAACTTAACCTGTAAGTTATGCCTGGGCTATCTCGTAGATGCAACCACCATAATCGAGTGTCTTCATTCGTGTAAGTTGATTCTCTTGAAAAATTGACCATTACTTATTTTAGAGTATTAATAGGTACTACATAATATGCAAAATTCGTTGATAATTTGTATGCAAACAACACGTGTCTTGTCGGATTGCAGTTTGCAAAAGTTGCATTCTAAAATATCTGGAGAAAAGTGCTGATCTTGAAGAGTATGCAAACATTGTTGCTTCCTATTCAAAAAATTCAATAGAAAATAATGCAACAGTTCACTTACTATTATTTTACCTTGACCAGATGAAATGTGTCGGAGGAGGGAGTTCTACCAAGATAACACAACGATGAGTCCCAATAATCAATTAGATTCTGGTCAAGTGTTTGATGAATTCTACATCACATCCGATGACATTCTATACCTTTCACTGGAATATGTAACAGACGATATGAAAGTGAAGGTGAGATCAATTTGTGCAGTGAGAGTCCTTCTAGATAGAGGATAGAATGCCCTTTTGCTAATGAAATATATTTTCAATTAATTCGCTACCAGGAAAGTACGAGGAGATTTTTAAAATGCCCAGCCGCAGTAAGTATTTTCATATTGAAGAAGTTGCTCCGTGGAAAATACGATTTGGAGTCAGAGGCACATATTGACGTCATGTTTGGAGAAAGAATTTTACCCGATGACTTTCTCCTCATGGATATAGCGTACAAATACTCTTGGACAATGGTACAAATCATATATTGATTTTTTCTACCTCCTTTTTTTCATTTCTTTGAAAAAGTTCGGCAGCTATAATTTCTTGTAACTTTTTTCCACAGAATGGCAGCAAACCGTTACCTCTCAGATATCGAATCAAGGATGTAGTCAAACCAGTAATAAAGTCGGAAGTAGCACTAAACGATAACATTCCCGTGGTCGAGCCTGTAAATCCAATTACTCGTAGTGAGACGCAGATATCCGCGAATACAAAGAAGGTTTGTAACGAGAATGGTAGCAACATTATGCCTTCATCAGAAGAAATCAAAATCCCTCCCGTAAAACATCCTGGAAATGGTCTCATCCCGGGAGCGATTCTTCCGCCCATTAAAGCATCAGAGGGAAAGCCTCGTGGTCGAAAAAGAAAACACTTGAAGTTGCCAACTCCAAATGATGACATTAATGAAAGTAAAGCCGAAACAAAGAATGCGGCGAAGCGCTCGAAGCTGCAAAAAGTGAACGCAACACAATCCCCAATATCTGTTCCCACACCGCAACCACAAATGACAGCAATTGCTAAAGATGTCATTCAGTCCTCTGCCAATAAAGAGGTGAAAGAGGTCCAGCTTCAAATTAGTGAAAATGGTGTGATGAGTGCCCTGAGAGTTATCAGTCCAAGTGTGGAAGAAAAAATCATTATGAGGGCTGCTCCACCAGTCACATCAACATCTCCGAACTCAACTCCTAGTCCACCAAGCTCTCATGATAACATCGCAGAAAAATTACTCCTGTCTGGAAATTTCAACGCAAAGACTGGCGTCACAGAGATCATCTGCAATAACAAACCTGACCCAACATGTGTGAAGACCTCCACTGCCAAGCCAGGCTACGTGACGCTAAATATTCCTAATCCGGGGACTCCCATGCTCCATAATAATCGTTTCCAAAATGCCAACTTGGGAAATAAAACACCGAATAAATTGAAGAAGAAAACAAATGGCATGTCACCTACCACGTCCAACATTGGAATTCCAAATGGAATCGGAGACTCAAAGTCGGCTGCAAAGTCGAACTTAATGAAGAAACTCAAAAGTCGAATTGCATCTAAAGGAAGTGATGGAGACAATGTGATAAAAGCCATTACTGATTTGGGAAAACTTTGCAATGGAACCACCAGTAGTCCTGGACCTGGAGATTTGTCTGAAGTACAAACGGCAATGGGAACGCATACGCCAATTTCAACCACGCTTGCAAATCAATTTCAACTGCAACAGCGTGCTAATAAAGGTATAAATGGTCTAGGGAATCCATCTGTCGATGGCTTTCCGCTTGGACTTAATTTTTCACCTGCTTCTGGCATGTCTGTTAGCATGATTCCATGCACAGGAAGCAATCCTAAAGTTGAAAGCTCAAAAGCAATAACGCAATGTTCCTCTACGATGATAAACGCGACGTCTTTGCAGACTACAAATAATACTCCGCCAAAAAGATCTTCACATCATCAGACTATCGTGATTAATGGCGATTTAAAATTTACATCGAGTCCAAAACAAGTTACTGCACATTTGACCAATGGGTCTCAAGATGGTTCGCCCAAGAGACCGCCGAAATTCTTTAAATCTAGGCATGCCTTGTCTCCTGCTGGGGCTTCAGCAACTTCGTCCAGTACCAGCAAGCCTACTAGTCCAAAGCCAGATAACGACCTTAAACGGAAAATCTCCAAATACGAGTCCTCCCAAAAGAAAGCAAAAGAAAGGAAAGTTGCACCAAAAGCCAGCGGTCTTAATAATTCCGAAACAACACCAACTTCCCAAGGAATGATAGTAGGCAAAAATCTGGGTTCTTCTTCTTCAGCAGCAGCAGCTATCGGTGCATTAAATGGAGGTCAAGGGTCTTATCCATTGGCTTATCAGACTACTTCAATAAACGAAACATATTCGCAGCACTTAAACGCATTAAATTCTCTTGCTGCTAACTCGGCTGAATCGCAAAGTTTTGGAATGGCAGCAGCTGCAGCTTCAGTCGCTGCGTCGAATGTGAATGGGCTGTCATTCGGGATGGTCCCTTTCGTAACGGAAAACTACTGTTCCATGCCATTTCTGAATCAGAGGCACCCAATGACGCAATACGATTTCCTACTGAACTTCCCGGGCGTTGCTGCGCTGGCCAACATTGGTCAGTTAGGACAAGCTGTAACGTCTGTGACAAATTCCTCTGTTATTTTACCCAAGCAGCCCAAAAACATCGCCCCGGCCACTTCCGCTGGAAATCAGTCTCGAATTTTAAATGATTTGCTAATACCGAAAGCTTCGATACAAACTTCCTCTGGTGGAACACTGGATTTATCAACTGGAAAAAAAGGAAAAAATGGCAATAAAAAGGACGATGATTCAAATAAGCAGGGTAATGGTACTCCACTTCTGGCTCGCTTGCTGTTCAACAAGGACTCTTCTCCTACAGGTAACGGTGACGGTCCGAAAATTGTTTCAGCTGGCATTCCAAAACGTGACTCCAAAGAGGAAAATACTTCCACTTCCGACTCCTCACCCAGCAAAAATCACAACGATCAGCACAATGGAAGTAAAACGGTCAACGGGCAGGTGTGTTCTAAAGATAAATTGAAAAGTGGGGACATTTCTGGATTTGACGTAAATAAATCGAAGCAAGAAAGACTAGAAAAGATTTTAAGCAATGGGATATCATCTCAGGAGCGCAAAAGGAGTATATCCCCCAAGCAAATTGCTGCTTCTGGTTCTGATGAAAGTAGGATAAAGGTAAACGGGGAAAGTGAGATTAAACTTGACTCTTGCTCGAGCACTACGAATAATACGACTGGCATGTCACTTGCAAAGGAAAAGCTCCTTTGTCTCTCCGCTCAAAATAATAATAATAATAATAATCATGAAACAACCAGTGGAGATTCCTCAAGCTCAGATAAGACGTCATCAGAGTGTGCCAATAGTAAAGGAAATGATGAAAAGAAAACCACTGATTCAGCAAATGTCACGGTGGAGCTCGCTGCAAAACTTGATTAGATGTGCCTAAATACTGATGAGAAGAACGTTTCTTTCTAGAATCTTGTGACCTCTTTGCTTATCATGGTTGTATATTAAATACGAATTAGTAGAAAACTCGAAAGCGCAAAACTTTACGATATGCGACATTTGTTTTCTTAGTTAGTCATTAGTTTTAAATTACCCGATTAGTTTGATGTTTATAAATTTAAAAAAGAACTTTACACAGCATTAGGATCGAATTAAAAAAAAACGGATTATTAATTCGGACTACTCTTGCTGTACTTTCATTAAATAAAGTGAATGTAAGAAGTTAATGTACCTAATGCACCAACGTAGCATGTATCGTAAAATCCTGAACTTGTAGGACTTGTAAATATTATAATTTGTAGTTGAAATATTTGTAGTATTAGATAATTCTTAGAAAACTCGATTGATCTGATTTCTCCAGTCTGGATACGACAGATCCATTTTCTCAACTAAACTTTTGTTATCTAGTGAATACAACTGACTTTGTCTTGTCCGCAATGAATAGCTGCTCATTTATGACTGTTTAAGTTAGTGTCAATTACGCTTCTCAGAGTTTTTCTTACAAAATTGTACGTCCATAATGTTATGTTGCATGATAACAAGTTTGCGTCTCTTTTTTGGACTGAATTGCATAGTGACTACTTTTGTTTTTCGGTTACGCTTACACCAATGTATAGACTGCAGATATGATAAACAAAAGAATGAGTAGCATGTATGCTTTTAAAACCCTTGGTTTCTTGTGTTGATCTGCTTATTTTACATTTTTTTTACCCATGTCTTAATAATAATGTATCTATTAATTTGTGTAAAACTGAATGATCTCTATCTGGCAATTTCCTGCCACTTTTTACTTCTGCAACCTCCTATTTCCATTTATTGCATGAGTATAGCCGTTAAGTTTAGTATTGAACTTTTGTAAAAAAAAATGTTTAAGGATTATCCTGATGTATTGATTGTTTTTTGTAAATTAATGTACCTTGTTCAAGTGTCATTTGTACCTATTCAAAAGAGTACTTAAAGTGGCGCCACTTCTACAGATAATTATATTGTTGTTGTTTTATTCAAATTGCATTGTGGAACTGGAAAATGAATAAGAATTAAGCTCTGCTCGGAAATAGAAACATATTTTCAAAAGTTCAGATCCACATTATGTGCCACGACTTCACTGTATTCAAAAGTACTACTAGAATAGATTTGAAATGCGTTTCGAGAAATTTAAAAAATGAAATGTGCATGATTGTGCACTTCTTATGTCTATTAAGATATATCAAATTTCATTTCATCATAAAAACACAGGGTATCAACTTCTTCTTTATCGAGATTATAAAAATATAAACCATGTTAACCAAATTATATAGATTTAAACCAGAGAAAATTTATTAAGCAATATATCGTAGGGAAACTTTGGATGTTCCTCAAAACCTCTGCCTTCTTCAAATAAGCTAAGAAGTTAAGAAATTGTTATTAAATACTTCTAGAATCTATTGAAGGTATTTAAGTACTCTTATTAACAATAATGAATAGAATGATATGTCAAAAACGTATAAATTGAAGATTGCTGAATGTGATGTAAAAACCTTTACTTATGCTTATGAAATACATAGCCAGCGCCTAAATATTATACATACTACGTTCGCTATGTATGAATATGAATAAATGATCTATATCGACCTCGAATTACTTAAATAATAAAACTAATGTTTTTTCTTTACCGTGTTAAATTTTCTGTTTCAACTTTCCTAACGCTGGATTACATTGATCTTTCAATATTTTAATTCGTAAAGAATCGCTATCCAAGAAGACAGAATTCCCATCTGTTCACAAACATGCTGAGAGACTTTTATCATGGAGTCTGTGACTGACCATAAACCTTAGAATCCCATAATATTTTTTACCAATGATTAACTCACATCATGATCACGTACAAACTCACGCAGACTTTGTTATTTAACCCATCAACTTCGAAGGCCAATACTGGTAGCACCAATGAAAAAGTGAAAGGATACAACCTGTGTATGAATTCCACTTCACAAAACTAAAATGTACATGCATGCGGCGTCCTGTCAACATGAAGTCTGTCCGGCATCCTTGAAAATCGAATATCAAACTTGAAAGGAAAACAACATAAACATAGTCTATTATGACCCACACAGCAATTTAAATAAAAAATTACTAATAAACAAGAAAAGATGGAGCCATCTCACACGCATATATTTGGGTATTCTGATAATCAAATCAAGTTGAGCAACCACAATTTATGATCTGGGAAAAAGAACTTCAGACATTTAACATTTTGAACTTTTGAATTAGAACATTTTGAAAAAGGCTTATTAATTTTAGGCTAATCGGCAAATTATTGTTATCTGGAATATTTTAGTTACCTTGTATTATTTGACCGAAATCAATTTGTGAACATCTTTCTGAGCAAACTGTATATTTGCACCAAACGTGCTGGGTTTGGTAGGCATAAGGTATTAAGCACAATCGCCTCAGGAATGTACATTAAAAATCTCCAACCATATCATCCAGGCAAGCATAAGTCTTAACACAACACACAGCAATATTTAGCAGTTATTCTTGGATTTTATTGTCCTCTTCCGCCCACCACAATGTCAGCCCTCCGTCTAAATTATGTATATATTTTATGGACAACATGTATCTATGTACACAATTACTTATCTATTTACTTTATACGCACATATAATCTTTATAAGTCTAACTGATATATCGGGCCAGAAGGAATGTACTTTCCGTAGAACATGGACAGATATCCAGAACCAAACTCACCAAAAAAATAAAAGAAGATAAGCGGGGTGCGTGTGTTTGTTGTTCTCTCTTGCTTCTTATGTGGCAACCTCTACATTAATATTACACGTAATGTGTTCCTAATGCTTCGCCAGAAGAGGGAAATAAAGCAACGAAATATATTTTCAGAGTAGAGGAATAAAGCTAGGGGAAGGGACATGAACAAACATCCTTCAACCTCTACCACACTGAATGGAGCAGTTGGTGGTGGTGCTTGGACTTGTGTTCTCTGTATCTCTATAAGGATAGGGGAAACAGACTTGACCGAACACAATATGGTGCCTTTCAGGAGCCAATCGAATAATCAGTTTTGGAACTTTTCGCTCTCTCCCCTTCTCCCGTCTTTTGCTGTTGAGAAATAAATTAACAGTGGATGTGTTGAAATGCATTCGTAAAGTTGAACGTTACGCACTTTGTAATAATTTCAAAGTATTTAACATTTAACTGATTTTGAATTATAAATTATGCTTATGAAATTATGAACAACCTTCCCACATGTTGTGAACATTTTTCAAACTAAAGATCGCACAACGATAATTCTGCGGTTGGTGGCAAATTTTTATCCACAATGAGTTCCGTTTCGTACATATCTTCATGAAACAAAATTGCGATAAAACTTTTACTTGTAAAGTATTTCATAGGCTGATTCCACAAATTACTTGTAGCGACTAGAAATACCAACTGCCTGACAAAAACAAACTTAACATATATTAATTTCATGACGAAAAAAATCTTCCACCAATCGCCTTTGGGGCCATATTGTTAATTTTCTCGTTAAGTAAACAGCAAATGTTTGTTTGTGTTCAATCCCATCCGTCCTAATGATGATTTCTGAATGAAATTGAAGCTTGATCAAAATATTCTCATTTTGACATATAATTCGTTAAAAATTCACTTAAAAATCCAGAACTCCACTTCATGTCCAAGCATCAATCCCACATGCCAACTTGCATCTCAATCTGAATAGCTGCTGTGGTTAGTCTTTCCCAAATCACTTAGAAATTACAAGCTTTTTTTCTAGTTTTTCGATATAAAGTACAGTAGTGTAATTTGATGCAACTTTGCAACATAACCTTTGTCTAACTAATAGTTGATAAGTGAATGAATCGCTGCTGGTATCCCAAACTGTATCCCGTGCGTGCATCAATCAAGTAAACTGGCCGTTTTCAATTTGGATTTTTTCAAATTACAAAAGAAAGTGGATATCATACCAGAAGATTGTTGGCGCGGCTTCATTACATTTGTTTTAACGCAAAAAGTTCTTTGGATAATTTTTTAAAGAAATGTTAAATTGCCTGCCGAGATCACATATTCAGCGCCTCGTGAGCTCCATTTCTATTTAATTAATTTTTAATCGATAAATCCCCAATTTTCATAATCAAAATACATAGTAAAATTCTCATTCATATTTATCTACAAATTCTGAAAATATTTGTCACACCTGGAGAATAGAATTTCACAACTTTTAGTTATTATTAGTCATTATTATAAATAAGTTGCAAACACAAAAGTATAATAATAATAGCATGATGCGGGTAGGTGTAAAGTGATATAGGTATACCTACGACTTTCAATTCAAATTTTCTTGTATCCAAATACCTACTTCTTTATTCTTTCACTTTTTTGTACGTCTGAAATAACGAACGAATTTGGTGCTCCGTCTCTAGCAGCAAGCACTAAAAATCCTTTACACAAGATTAGAGAAACTTCACGGAAAGAAAGGTAAGATGGCTGCACAAGCTTTTTCCAAGTGGTGGGTTGGGGGAAGTGCTGGAGTGGTTGAGGGGTACGGATACTTCATTTGTTTCAGGCAAAAGAAGAAAAAGCGAAACATGCTTGGCAACTTACTGCCAGTCACCAGCAACCCTAGTTTCAAAGCTCTGACACCAGATCCAGTTGTCAGTCTGCCAATACTCTTCACGGTGGAGAGGAAAACATTTTACAAATGCTTACTGGCTCTTGCCAAGAGTCATTTCTACTTTTAAAAAACCAGCTCGTTGAAAGATAAAAAATCTCTCATTAAAAAATTATAAAATCGTATTTAAAAATATTAGTTCAATAAGTACGCATTTATGTTTTTGAACTTTTTTACATTTACCAACATAATTTGATGCACAATTACAATAAAATGGTTTAAAGTATAAAATAAAAAATATATTGTATTTTAGTATGCTTGATATATCTTACTATTATATTTTAGGTTGAAGCTCAATTTATTCACAAAAAATAAATGTACACGTATAAATGATGAATGATCGTTTGTTCCGTTTGAGGATCACAGTCACGAGTTCACTGCGTCTCCGCACCATTGTATATCGAATTTGAATTTAAAATTTATTCTTCTCCGCTCAGAAAGGGGATGTTTGCTTGCATAATAATGAAGCGTCTTTTGGCTGTAAGATACGCATAAACTCTATTTTTTATGTTATGTACCTTAAACGAAAGACGCAGCTATTGTTTGCAGCATTATCTTACACTCTCAACCTGACAAGCTTGAGGAAGAAGGAAGTGAAAGAAGATGTGTATGCATTGCCAAAAAGGAATATATTAAGGCTGCGTGCCTAATTGACAATTTTATTATTGCGTATTGGATTACCATATTTTCGGTATTGTGTGTGCTGTGGAGTAGGAGGCAAAAAAGGGTGACTGCAGTTTTTCTCGTTTCATGTCAAGTTGCACACAAGATGCTTTTTATTTGCTGTCAAGACGGAATAAATGTAGTGCAGCGGTTTGACTTGATAAATGATCAAGATATCACAAGAATAAGAAGAAAAAAGATGGAACGCGAGTGAATATGTTTCGAGAGACAGTGAATATGTTGCATGATGATGAGCCTTTTTTTCTCAAAAGCCATTTAAACAAAACATTATCGTACCGGTTAAATTGTGGCGATACTGATGATGAAACATGCAGGAAAGGATGATGATAAACGCTTACATACATGCATGATTATGATGGTAACGATAATGATTGCAACATCAGCATTTTATGACGCTGCCGCACGATGATCATCTTATGAATGTGATGCTTTGGTTTATATGAAGTTTTGAAATGTTCACTGCTCAAAATTTTTTCTTCTTTTCATGTCGGCTCGCTTTACTCGTTATATGTCCGTGGTGATGTGAATGTTCGCTCAATTCAAGTTTTTTTTATCGTGTGGATTCACTATTGCTTTTATGTTTTTTGGTAAGGAATAGAAAACATTCTTTTGAAAGCGTTTTTCGTGATTTTCGTCTTGAGAGACGTCATTAGCTATACATGACACGGTGACGACGAGAAGAAAGAATGGAGTGATGGGCTAGAGGCGCGCATGGAGCGAATGGAGTGAACCGAAAAACTCTGTGCTTTTGTCCATTTTTTTTCTAAATGCCACGGTATAATCAACTAGGCGTTTTTTTTCTGAGACTTTGTCTGTACGAATTTATAATTTACCGCTTGACGACTGGTCATTTATTTTCGTATAATTTAAAAATGATTGTTTTACGAAGGAAACCATATCCTGAAAGAGATTACCAAATATCGAAATAGGATAGGGCTTTACACATTCTATTCGTAACATGGTTTTCTGAATTTTTAAAATCTTTTTGTAGAAATGTGCAACCTATGACGTAATAAACATGTTATAATAAACAAATTCGGATATCTTTTCTCCACCTTGTGAGTTTGATTTTTTTTCTGAGACTTTGTCTGTACGAATTTATAATTTACCGCTTGACGACTGGTCATTTATTTTCGTATAATTTAAAAATGATTTTTTACGCAGGAAACCATATCCTGAAAGAGATTACCAAATATTGAAATATGGCTTTACACATTCTATTCATAACATGGCTTTCTGAATTTTTAAAATCTTTTTGTAGAAATGTGCAACCTATGACGTAATAAACATGTTATAATAAACAAATTCGGATATCTTTTCTCCACCTTGTGAGTTTGTGGAAAAATCATCATTCTTCTCTACAAATTGTCCATTCCTTCGGAAGCTGCTAGCAGACATTTTTTTACGAAAAGCGCAAATGTTCCATACTTTACCCTTTGTGAAGAATTTCACTTTTTCTAGTCCACCTATTGTCAGTTTTCTTCAATAATGGTGCGCTACAAAAATCATTCAATTCAAAACAAATAAAGTGGCCCTCTATTCATCTTTGAAACTGTCGTTTTACAATAATACGGCGTCCACCTTTACTAAAGTTTGCTTTAGTGTGCATGTGGGAACGGCAACCCTGTTCTACTGTTCCGGGCTAAAAAAATATTACACTAATTTATACCATTACACAACATTTTGAAGATTTTCAAGCAGGTGTAGTTCAATTAAGTAACGCTTAATAAAGTACCATATTGTAAAACTGAACCAAGTCTGTCGAAAGATGGAAGACTTGGAACACTCCTTATTAGAATTTTTAGAACCTTATGCGAATCGACTGAGTTTGTATGATTACCGTGATTCTCCGGAATAATAAAATGCTGGTAAATTATTTCTCTACGTCTTGATTGAAGAATGTGTAAAAATGCTATAATTTTGAAGACATGGGAATATGGAATCAAAGTTATCAGAGCAAAATTCCGGTTAAATTCACACGAGACAAAATTTATATTGCCTGTTTCTAAGTATTATTCATGTCATGACTCCATTTCACTTCCATTTTAATTAGTAAAAAAAATCAACTTTCTTTTATCTGTCCCGGTGCTATTTTTCAATTTCATTCAGCAGTACATGCAATCTGTAACAATCCAGTTTGGGTCGGTGTATCGTAACAAAGTGGCGCAGAAAACAACTGAGTAAAAATTACATGATTAATTGATAATTCCATTTCGGAATGCTGGTGAGATATCATGGGCACATGAGCTGGATACAAATTAATTGATAAAAAATACTAAAAACGATTCTTTGGTCCTGCTGTTGCTAACTGATGTTGATAATTAGACCAGACCAGCCAATTACACTGAGGAAATTTTACCTGCGAATCCTTTAATAATTACATTTCTTGTTTGGAATTAATATCAAAATACATGTGAGTAAAAACAATAGAAAATGCAATTTCTATTTCTTGACTTTAGCAAGATGAATGAGGATAATAATAAGTGGAATGCATGAGCAAGTGTGAGAAACACTGAAAGTAGCTTTTCATGTTTTCTAATTCTTGAGCAATCTGATAATACAAAAAGTTGTCTTATTCCAACAAAAAAGCAAGCATACCATCATTACTAACCCACACGAATGAAAGAGGGGGAAGCTACATGAAACAAGAAAAAAAAATTGAAGTTATATACTAAAAAAGAACACTTTTTGCTTCTTCTGCCTGCCATGTCGAGTAGGTAGATATTTCTTTTTTTTTGTTTCCCTGTGGTTGATTTTCTGGACATGAACTAGGATACGAGAGTGTATACGCGATCGTGGAGCCAAAACCTTCAGAAATGTTTTTTTTTCTTCACGGATGGCCTGGTTATGTGAGAAAGGGAAGGTCCTTATTTCCTTTTTGCTTCATACCCTCAAGCATCTTTTTATGTAGCAAGCAACCTCAATCTGGTAATTACGTCGTAGGATAGGTTGGCTGGACAAACCTTCTCAAGATCGAGCATCCCAAATATTCCCAATCCCAACCAAGTCATAACCAAGTCTCCGCTCTGTCCTGGGATCATGTGAAGAGTTGTTACAAGATGTTGGGTAGATAGGAATTCATATTTTTTATCTTGATCTTGTTGCTAGTTATTTTAATACCATTAAAATGTTCTCCGCTTCTAAAGCCTTTTTTGGTAACTCTGGCTGGAAAACGGGTGGAATATTTTGGTGTCATCCTTTTTCTGGGGAATGTAATTCCACGAATTTTTTTTGGCGAATTGGAGATTTCTTTTAGTCACATTTAGATAGACAATCCTCAACGTTTTGATAGCAAATTTAAGCTTATCATCTCACAGCCAATTTTCCCAGAAAGTTTTTATATACTTGATGGATATTCCTCTGAAATCAGTATTACTTTGGACAGATGCATTATTATCTGTTTAGATTTAAGCTCCGGAACTTTTTGATATTACAAGATGACGGCGTCCAACTTGGAAAGGTATACTGTGAGAGTGGGAAGAGAAAACCATCGTTTGCTTGTTGTTGAACACAGGTTCTCTTTAAAAATTCATTCGGACAAGGGATAAAACGAATGATTCCGAAGCGTCTTGCTCCTTCATATTCGTCAAGTTGTTCATGCCCTGGAAAACCCAAAGTTCATTATTACATACCAACATTTTATTTGAGTTGAACCTGCTCCAGAAATGAAAAAAAAATATCGGAGAGGCCTACGGCACGAACCACTTCAATTTTTCTGAATTCTGTCCTTAAAAGCGAACTTGTGATTCCAGCATTTCATACATATGCATTACACCTCCTCACGAAACATTCCCGTTGCGTTGGTGTGAGCACGGAGCTGTGCTCCGAAAATTCACATTACATGAGAACATGTCATTACGGAGATAATGCAATATCCCAGCTATTTCGTAGTAAGAGTAAAGCGAGAGCGAACTTCCATAAAAGCTTTTCCCTTTTTTTCTTCTCCAGCACACAAAAACGACCGGGTTCGTTTTCCCCTTACATAGTGTATTCCACCCAAGAAAAAATCAATACGAGACAAAAGCCCTGAGCAAAAAAAGCAGGCGAAGCACTATAGCCCGTTTTTTCCTTATTGTTTAGAAAGTTTTCTGGGAAAAGTAAGTCCTTCTTTCCGTCAGCTTTCCTGTCTCCATATAAAAACGTCCAGAGCACAGTAGGTAGTGTTCCACACACAATTCCTGGGTAAAAGCTTGGAAGTAAGGTAGAAAGGGAATCCTGCAGGGAAAAAGTTTGAAATGAAAATAGGGAAATGAATGGAGCAAAGAAAGCTGGGGTTTTATATGTTCAGATACAATGTTGTACAGAGCTTTCTTGGCTATAAAGGAACCAAGCACAATTTTCCCAGATATATGTACATACGTGGTAGGTTCTCTTTTTTTTGGTTTCTGAAACTGAAAGAAAAATCAATAAGGAAATGTTTTTCTGTGAGTGAGCGCATGTCATGTTATGTTTGTGGTGGGGAGACCGAACAAGAGAGAGAGAGAGAGCATCGTCCACATGAGCTGGAATGCATGTATGTATATTTTCTAGATTATATTAATAATCACACTTTATTCCTTTCGAAATACATACATACACATTATTCCAGGGAGTTTGTGTGTATGTGTATGCTTGTGTGTGCTGCAGAGCTATGAAGGATATTTAGTTCGATGAGCAGAGCATGAGACTGAAAGAAAATAGTGAGGAGGTTTCCCCCTTCTCTTTTTCGAGAAAGGTTGTCTTCACCCACCCAAAGAGATATACATTCGAAAAACAGAGCGGTATTATTAGAACACTGGGAAACTTATTAGGAAAAACCTATTCCGTATAATTTCCAAAGCTGAGGCAGGAACAAAATTATAAATAAGTATCTTCTGGCTTTTTTACATGAAAAAAATGTTCAAGTTAAATAATTGTTGTTGTTTTACAAAGTCGAGTTTTACATTTTCACTAAATGTGCGACTAATTTTCACTAAATTTGCGATTTAAATTTTTAAAGATTGTCTGAGCACCAACAACCTTAAGTAGTTTTATTTCTGGCGATTGTTGATTTGAGATTGTACGGTTTACTGCTTGAATTTTCAAATGCAAAGGATTCTCTTTTCTCCTCCGTTCCCCTTCACGTTTTATTTTGAGAACTCTCCTTTTCTCCGAGTGCGGAATAATGAAAACGCGGAGAATCCCAGCAGAACTGAATACCCGTTGTGCGTATAAATGGATGGAGATGAAAATGAAAGTGTGTGTGGTAAAATGTAATATCGCGACCAGGGAATTAGGAGAACCCCCAAACTTTTTTTTTCTGAAGTACTCTATCATTGATTGTGTGAACACAACCTAAGCGCATTCAACTGCAAGTGAAACCCCGACTCGTCGTCATCTTGTTAATTTGGAATCTTGCTCCGGTAAGCATATTGACTACCCACTTTTTTGTCCTTTTCCTCGCTATGAAATGACATGAATCACGCTTTATAAGTAACTGATGCATATTTTATGTGATATGATGGAACAGACAAAATAATACTTTGACGAGTAATCCCTGCTTTATTTGCTGAGGAGCATGTAGGCATGAGAAACCTTGTTAAGATGGAAAATGAAATCCATTTCTAACTTTTTAAGTAAAGTTTTACTTTACAATTTGTACGGTTGTGGTAAATGAAACAAAATTTGGAGCTCAGCAGAGATTTCCCAAGTTTCCAAACAAAATATGCTCCTTAATTTTTGTTCGTCAGGATTCTTGCTTTTTAAAAAATATTTATGTTCATCCTCACGAATGAAATTGGTGAATTCCATGAGATTATGGTAGAGGGGCTACATGAGAAATGAGTTTAGGTATTCCAATAAATTCGTCGTCCACAATCCTAAAATGTGAACAGAGTTGGAAAAGACACTCAACGTCGAAAGCATTTTTTTGGAGATACTTGCACGTGCTTTAACCTTATTTTTCTGCTACTGGCCTTAAAAGAAAATACCTAAATTTAAAAACTCTTAAAAATCAAGAGCATGGAAGTATATTGTTAAATCAGAACTTAAATGTTACCCCGGCTCAACAATTATCAACGGGTATAGTGGGTACTTGTTAAATAAATTAAATTCGTACCCTCTCATCCAGCCTAAAAATAAACATTTTTTTTAGAAAACACCTTTCCCAAATTACCTTACAAATTATTCGTTAACTCAATAAAAATTCTGAAACCAAGTTTTTCATGAATAAAAAAGCAGAAAGTCTTAGATAATTCTTAATTATTTGCAGGTATATGCTCCAGTTAGAAAACTTAACCCAGGTGTCCTCAAACCATATTTGTTACTTATCTAACAAACATTTACTGTGTAAAGCATAGTGAGGAATACAAGTATACGCCAACGACTACACAAGATCAAGAAATTATGTTCATTTTCCAACAGATTGCTTCTTTAAAAAATCTTCGTCACGCATCGAGTAACTTAAAAACTTGTACCATGTTTTTCCCTCCCATGTTTACATTGACTTTTAAAAAATGTAAATAAAATGAATTTATGGATCACGATCAACTAACATGTCACTATCCAACACTCACAGGCTTGAGAAAAGAGTCGGGCTATCCAATTTCCTTATTTTCATTTCATTCCATCCATTATACCTGCATAGTTCACCATTCGTGAAGAGCCAACACAAAACAACTTATCTAAACCTTACATTTAAACCAGCACAATGTGAGACTGGATTGTTGAGAGTGTAACGCAGAAACAACACGTCATCATCACAGGTTGTCACTGTGCCCAGCCAGGCGTGTCAGTTGGTGGAAATGATGAGGATGCAGGTTTCTCATTCACACGATGCTCCGCTAAAATAAAACGTTGCTGGAGTCAGTCTTTTTCCTTATCATAATGCGCACTCTGGCAGAGGCAAGCATACAACAAGAAATTCAGACATAGACAGTGATTCTGTTTTTTGTTTTAAAAAATGTGCGTACATGCAAGGAAATTACGGAGCAACAACATAAAATTTTATTTTATTCTGGTTTCTGCTCCACCGTATTTTTTCTTGTTGGAACATAACGTATTTTTGGAGCAGTGTTGTTGGTAATCTACACGCAACGTTCCGTAAAGCTGTGTGCAGTATTATTATCATCATTCCTTTTCCTGAAATATCCCCGTTTACCTTGTGTGAGGTGGGTGGTGGTGGGTGGAAGGGAGAGAGAGAGAGGTGTGCATTTGTCATGTGTGAATGAGATAGATTATATTATGTAAATGCGTTTCATGACTTAAATTTTGGGATGCTGTACTAAAATTCAAAGGCCATCAATAGATGACCTTTTCGGTAATTTGTACAATACAAGTTGACTTACGTCTTTTGTGTCAATCTTTATTTCATCCATTTACATTGTCTGCTGGTGGTGAACTTTTATGTGTTATATTAGATGTTGAAACGATGGAAGAAATTTGTATCGAGAATGTCGAGTCAATAATGCAATGTGGCGTTGTTGATATGAGTTATGAATAGGAAGGGATGAATGAAGTGGGAAATGAGGCAGAAGGAAAGGAGCCGTGTCAGATTCAGATATGGGAATTTCCTCTTCCAACAGATCCATTCACTGAAGGATAAAAAGGACAGGGTTGGTGGCAGGAGTCATTTATAAAAACCAACTCTTATGTGTGTGCATGGTGTGGAGGTAGATTCGAAGTGAGTGCAATATTATTTATGTACGCATTGACATCACAAAAAATAAAATCCTATGAGCTGTTAGTAACCCTACAAAGCTCGGTAATAATGGTGCATCCAAAAAATATTTCTCCATGGAGCTTTTTCTAGCCAGGGCGTATGAGCACTTCTTAAAAAGAGAAGCTTTTCATGGTCAACCGAAAATGTTCCACATTATCTAAACGATTCTCTCTAAAAATATGAACCATCTGATGAAGACACCAGTGGCTAATGAATAAACGTGACCCTTTTGTATTAAAATAAAATAAATATATGCACATGTTGGATGTATTTGATATAATAATTGGGGGCACTTCAATTAATAATAAAAAACAACCTTCTTGTCCTAAGCTTTACTTTCCATCACAACTGTGTCAGGTTTTCTCTCTCCAGTTTTTTTCAATAATATGCTTTCGTTGTACACGTGATGTAATCGATGGTGTGTGGTTGGTCGTGTGTTTCTCCATTGTGTTATCCGTCACAGCTCTGGTAGTGGAGATATCCATTTTGGTTCCAGTAAATTGGCATTGAATGCGAGTTTCATTGACAAGATTAATGAATCCGCTTTTAGAAGTCAATGGATTTCGCCCCAACAAAAAACAATGTCTGTATATATTTTAGTTTTCAAATGGACGACAAAGTTTTTAGGTGCGCCAGCACAAAAATTACTTACAAAAACGAAATCAAGAATTTCACAATTATGCTCGATGAATTTTTAAGTGAAGAAAATTTTTGGAATTCGTGAGGAGATTAATGCATTTACATAATATAATCTATCTCATTCACACATGACAAATGCACACCTCTCTCTCTCTCCCTTCCACCCACC
>JAHZNF010002777.1:0-22122 GCA_027744215.1 Troglopedetes dispersus
CAATTAAAACAAAACCACAAATATATATTGAAATTCGAAAAGTGACGATAATAAATTGTCATCCGGTTCCTCTGTAGCAATAATTTCCCTGTCTGAGATCTTCATTCTGACATACAAAATGCAACTCTACTAATTCCGATTCACAAGTAAAAAGGCTACATCATTACCGTTACCACATCCTAAATACAGTATTTCAGTTCAATCACTCAGCTCTGACTGAAAATGTTTAGACATGTGGAGGATATCGTGAGAGTGAAGCATGCAGGAAAATGTGACAAGCAGTTTTCACTCTCTATCTAATTTCCTCCTGGAGTTGTTGTTGGCGAGGAAAATGCGTGTGTGAGCGTGGGTGCACATAAATAGTAGTTATCACTATATGAAGACATACTCAACAAAGGGGTATACATATTTTGCACTATTATTCGCACCTTGTTGACACCCATTCGTATAAACTATTCACTCATAATCCAATAACAATAACACATGAAAAGCAAACAACTGTTCAAGTGAGTCATTCATCAAACAGCTCGACTCGACTCACCGAGTTCATTAGTTCCATGAACTGACAATCAGATAAAATACACAGAATACATACCTACCAGTATGAAAGCATGCGTGAGAAAGAAAAAAACCGAAGAAGTGATGACAGAAAGGAAAGTGTCGGAATGATGGTGGTTCACAACAAAGTTCATTCAGCATGTTATCTCTTACATAAAGCAATTCACTTATCTAAAGAAAAAAGAACAGGTGCTCACATGTGAAACCTAGCATTAAAATGAACAAAAACCAGATCACGGGTTCACTTGCTGATATTCATGGGATGTAGAGTGGACAGTTTGTCCAATGTATTTTTCTTTGTCTAAACGGGGTGATTTGGTTCTGGTTTGCTTTCACTTTTCATATACTTTCTTTACACATTTGGGTCTCATTAATTTCTTATTATTCACAAAAAACATCTAATCGTGTGCAACATTATTGTAACAGGTATATAGAAATAGTAGGCACAATTATTGTCCAATTCTGTTAATTTTTTATGCAAGGAGGCTGTACAGTTTATTGTCAGCTAATTATGTGATTGGGGTAGGGAGGGTACAGGAGAATATCTCTAGTTCTGAGAACATTGTACATGTGTTTTAACAAATAATGAAGGCACATCTATTGTGCATATGAGTACATAAACGGACACACACATAGGTACATGAATACATTATATTAAATCAAAATGCAATCTACATAAACGTACATGCTTCGTTTCTGGTGTGGAAAAGTCAACAGGTGAAAAGCCTCCACCTCCGCTGGAGTCCGTTTCTCCAAACCGCCAATTATCCGACTGTGATGAAACCTGAAATACAAGGTGACATTCACAAAATACAGACACATTCAAACATACATATAAAAAGTTCCACGCACAGACTCTTGTCGAGCAGCATGCCAAAAAATAGGGAGAAATCTTCAAACTTTTACTATCATTTTGTGCTATACGCTATACTATGTATTATAGCCTTCATATTATGTGACTAGGGTTCATGATTAATAAATTTTTGAAGGGACAAGTTTTTCCATCAACGAAGAAGCATGCACACAATACGTTTGCAGAAGGGAACTACTGGGGCTGCCTGCTCTCAACAAGTTATTGGGGTAGGGAGGGTACAGGGAATATCTCTAGTTCTGAGAACATTGTACATGTGTTTTAACAAATAATGAAGGCACATCTATTGTGCATATGAGTACATAAACGGACACACACATAGGTACATGAATACATTATATTAAATCAAAATGCAATCTACATAAACGTACATGCTTCGTTTCTGGTGTGGAAAAGTCAACAGGTGAAAAGCCTCCACCTCCGCTGGAGTCCGTTTCTCCAAACCGCCAATTATCCGACTGTGATGAAACCTGAAATACAAGGTGACATTCACAAAATACAGACACATTCAAACATACATATAAAAAGTTCCACGCACAGACTATTTTGAGTACACACCCGCGGAGAGGGCGTGCAGTAAGAGCACTTTCTCTTGGAGTTTGATGAGTTTGATGAATTAAGCGTGTATTATTGATCCATGTTTTTGTTATGGGGAGGACGTCATTGGCTCGAGTGTAAATGTTTGCTCGGGTATGAATGAAACAATGATGGGGGAATAGAGAAATTCAATTTTAACGAAGGTTAAAGGTACGAAAAAAAGTTTGGTGGTGGTGGTGGCGTGCGTTGAAGTCTTGTGTGTACACACCAACCAGCCATCCATCTATTCATCATCAGAAAAAATTAATTACCTCTGCGCCATCCGAACAAGCTGCGGACAAGGAAATAACATCAATGGTCTTGGAAAACCGTACACACTTCCGCTTCTGCCGTTTATTCCTACTTGCACAATAGTCACGACAATGCTGTTGTAGTCTTGGAAGGCATACTGAGCACATTTTCTCTCATCCAATAATACATGAACTGAAGAACTAATATGATAATAATGATATGCACAGACATATGTATGGACTGTGTTGTATAAGTAAGGATTACAGCAGCTGCAGAGGTATTTTTTGTACAGGCTTTACCTCCTTCTGCGTGTTGTGAACTTTAAAAAGTTCTTGTCACAAACACATTCTCCAGTAGAGTTCTGGGAGCCACACCAGCAGCGGCCAAAGCCGAAACACCGACAACCCCACCAGCTACCACCATAATCAACCTCAAACAATGTAGTATGATGATGGGTGGACCAACCAACAACGTAACAAAGTAACAATGTAATGCAAACACAATACAGTTTTTGTCCTTTTTGTACTACTTCCAGTGCAGTCCATTATGCAGACTTTTGGTGACTCTGTTCAGTTGTTTTGTTATATTATAACGGAGGTAATAGAGGCTGAATCAAATACCTTGCAGATCCATTGTTGTGCCCGTGTTTTTACCGAGTTGTTACTATCACTGCATCACGACGTGTCTTTCATCATGTGAAAGCTGACAGTTTTTTAGATCAACGCACGACTTCGGAAGTTTCAATTTAGAATACTGTCTGTTTTTACTGTGTGCACCGGACTTATAGGATTCATTCTCAGGTAATTTAGTAGTAAGGCACTTTTGGATAACGCGGTCCATTTTGCAATCTATTAAATATACTGGATGACGACTGTAGTTCATAAAGAATAAAGTTATTGGCTAAAAAAATGAATAAAAGTAGTGTTAGCAAATAAAGCGCAAGCAGAGAAAGTTGTGCTTTCACCACCACAGGAAATATAACTAAAACTGGATAAAAATAAAATTGATGACAAGGCGACTCTATCGCTCGCTGCCTCTCTGTCTCTCCCCTTTTTGCTTGCAGCTGTCTGTCCAAGCTTCTTTTTCCTTCTTTCACCACCAATCACTCTACGAAATGAAGAGGACACACATTCACTGTTCAGTGGATATGCAAAAAGTTAGCAGAGACAAAAAACGACATATACACACCTGCAATAAGTTTTCCGTCCCGTTTTCACAAAACTATGAAGCAGACACACCACACACATCCAGAGTGTCAGTGACTGCGGATTCTCATACCTGGACGAAATGAAATCGAAAAGAAAGAAATCTAACCGGTTAACGGCTTGTATTCGCAAGAAATTCATCGTTACAGAGTACAAAAGCAATAGCACGAAACGCATGAGTGCGATAAACATCAAATTCTTCTTTCTCCATCGGCCACGGGCGTGTAATTCTATCNATGAAATCGAAAAGAAAGAAATCTAACCGGTTAACGGCTTGTATTCGCAAGAAATTCATCGTTACAGAGTACAAAAGCAATAGCACGAAACGCATGAGTGCGATAAACATCAAATTCTTCTTTCTCCATCGGCCACGGGCGTGTAATTCTATCCATGCATACACGGAACAGCAGATATACGAGAATAGACTCAAAATGCAGAGAATGGCAAACATCACAGACAAACCTATTATCAGTTGATAAAGCATAAGTAGTCACAGGGAAAAAATAAGCCATTTATAAACAAAAGAATACACTATCAGAGAATACGCACCGTCGGAATAATCGTGTGCTGAAAGGTTGTTTACCATTGCCCTTACACGTGCAAAAAAACTGCACAAAAATACCTCAGAGAAATCTACGTATAATTGAGGAAGGGAAATTTTTTTGGAGATATTTGCTCTCTATATTATTTAACATAATAACAGGAATAATAAGCGCCCCTGCAAAACTCTACTTCTACTATTATTATTATTGCTATCAAACAAAATTCATCGGTAGTAATATTTGCTTCAACAACCGCTGTTAGCAAAAAAACGTGTCTGTACAAAAAACAACAACCGAAGTCTCTTTTGCTTCTTTGTGCTGCAGAGTTCATAGCCCATGTACATGATAGCATGGAAAGGAGGTTCCGATTCGAAGTAACCTAATATATATGTGAGCTATAGTGGAGCAGACAGTTTAATATTTGCTCTCTATATTATTTAACATAATAACAGGAATAATAAGCGCCCCTGCAAAACTCTACTTCTATTATTATTATATTAGTATTATTGCTATCAAACAAAATTCATCGGTAGAAATATTTGCTTCAACAACCGCTGTTAGCAAAAAAACGTGTCTGTACAAAAAAACAACAACCGAAGTCTCTTGCTTCTTTGTGTTGCAGAGTTCATAGACGCATGTACATGATAGCATGGAAAGGAGGTTCCGATTCGAAGTAACTTAATATATATGTGAGCTATAGTGGAGCAGACAGTTTCAGCTTGTTATACTTTGTTGCCTCGTCTTTTTGCATCGTGGTTCTATCGCAACACATTACAGCACGCTTTATTCCACTTCACCAACTAGCCACCAAGCCACTACCACACTCCAGTCAATGTGAAACGAAAGCTTCTTATTGCGGAAAGGAAACCACAAGGAGTAAGTTGGGCAATATTGGAACTAGTGAAGGAAGTATTATAAGTACAAGTCTATAAACTATATGACGCTCTTTTGTGGCGGAACATGGAGCATGTACATAATGGTCGCTTTCAGTAGTACTTAACCGATTCCCCGCTTTTCCTCCAACACAGTCATATTACATGTCGTATGTTTCTCTTTCATCCTTACGTGCCCTCCTCTCATTTGAGAAAATGTAAATACACTGACACATGCCAAAGTATGCGGGCATAAAATGACTATCTTTTCTCTCTGGTGAATGGAGACTATACATGACTAACTATTTACTAAGCAGCTCATTGTGTTAAAATTTTCTGCTAGACAGCAAAAGAAAAGAGAGGCATCAGCTTTGATCCATGAAAACGTGGATGTTTGTGTTGTAGTGAAACATAAAAATACACATAAATTGCATTCAGCTCAGCCAGTATTATATAGCCTTTCCTGTGGTCCGTGGACGACAAAACATCACAACAACTGACAGAAAAATACTTATTTACATTCAGACAACAACGCGAAATCCAAGAAGAACAACAGAAAACATCAGAGCGAAAGACTAGAGGAAGCACCGAACGACCACTACACCGCACCAACACCACTGCCGTCGTCGTCAGTGAAAGAAAACGAACTGCAGTCAAATATGAGGTAAACAGAACAAACCAGTATAGTAGCAAATGGTTTTAATGTTTTGCAGGGTACCTACTTTGCTTGTTTGCTCACAAAGTACCGTATAATATAATATAGATATCAGCAAATATATATGAGATTGAAGCAATAAATAAGAAATGCACCTTTCCATTTCTCTTTCAAAGAAAAAGGTGCGAGGAAGAATATCACTATTCT
Source organism: Troglopedetes dispersus (assembly GCA_027744215.1). NCBI lineage: Eukaryota > Metazoa > Arthropoda > Collembola > Entomobryomorpha > Paronellidae > Troglopedetes > Troglopedetes dispersus. The sequence continues at coordinate 5,739 of JAHZNF010002777.1, forward strand.
ACTTCTAATATACTCTTATCCATTCACGAAAAAATGACTTAATTTTTTATGACGCTTAAAGTGCATTGTGTAAAATCCTTTGGTTGTCGCTCCAGAAAATGATCGACTTGTCATCCACAGCCCTGATAAAAAAACTACTGAAACGAACAATCTAAAAAATACATACACACAGTTTATCTGGGGGAATGTGAAAATATCTGTTCAAGTTATAACTTCACTTAAAACACAATTGTTGCGACTCGGATGAGGTAACGAATTTGAGAATTTCCTACAAAATCATTTACTGCTTCACAGACTATAATGCAGGGACACAAGCAAAGCTAGCGTATAATCTCAACCCAATTTAGCACCCAGTATGACACTATAATAAAGAGGTACAGGACGCTCACTGCGCACACCTGCTGTTTCATAGGCTGGCTTTGTCCCACGACCAGACGATGATGAACGAGACAATCGCAGTTTTGAAAATAATAAAAAACACGAGCAGTAACACAGGTGGTACATAATACTTTATGGTGCGATTATTGCAACTTGATCCAAGAAGTGTACACAGTATAATGATAATCAACCAGGCTCGCACATGACTCCTTGTAACACAAAACATGTGTAAACATGCTAGTACTTTTTTGTAGAAAATATTAACTGCACTATGGGGTACTATTACCAAAGACCCTATTTATGTACACTTTATCCGGTCACATCCCAAAATTTGGTAGCCAGATTGTAACAACGTCGTCTCATGAAAACTTGCAAGCTGGAAACTTACGAATTTAGAAATTTTCGATAAAGGTATCCAAGCACAAGAAACTGTATGGTATGCTGCGCTCTTGGACACTACTACCGTATTTGATAGATGGATGTGTTGTCTGTGTACTGCCGTGCGTTTGTTTTCTCCGTGACTGGGAAATGTTCTCGTGAGGAATTCGTACAAACGGAATTCTTCCTATTTCATGTTTATTCTTCCTTGTTCGTTGGCTTTTCCTGCCGATCAATACTCAATTGATTCTTTCGCTTTGCATAATTAAATTATAGTGGAAGGGCAGCCGCCTGGCCAGTTCACAACAACTCTACATCACCGCCATCACTCACAGAAATAAAGAAACTGTGGCCACCACTGAAATGTATGCAGGCAGGCTTAGTTGCACAACTTGCTCCACTTCTCCACGTATATCATTCAAAGAAATTGGGTTCTTGGAAGTTATTCCTTGAACAAAGAGTTTACTGTTTATTTACCCTAGCAAATGAAAACTTGCGATGATGAATGAAAGATGCACTCATCAATAAAAAATAATTCGATTTGTAGTTAGGTTGATTGATTGAATACACCTTTACACAAATTCTCGTTCTTGTTCTCGTGACACAATTAAAATCAAAACTATTCAAACTGAACAGCACGACATGCCACATCGCATGAATGCAAAGAAGCACGGGAGGTAAATCGGATAAAAAAATTATGCATGCACACCCGAACTTCAAAAGAGAAGGAAACGATGGAACATCTTTACAAGCAAAATGATTCAACTACCTTTTTTTATCTTATGCCGGGTAAAGCTGTTAAAAGAGCCCCGAAGAGGCCCCGAAGAACCTGTATCGAGTAGACGAGTTGAAGACACTGCGAGTGATGATATGGATATGATATGCGTGACTATCATCTAACTTAAGAGGGCATACTCTTATATTTAGGTACTACGCTAAGCTTCTCTCAACTTCACAGCAATTTGGCTTCTTTTTGCTTTGCCTCCGACGACTCCTTTATTCGGTGTCATATTGGAAGTTTTCCATGTCCCTTCAACTAACATAACACCATTATGCACGATCTGATTATTGGAGAGACTCAGTTCTCTGAACAGCATCACATTATCGCGAACATCTCTCCAAAGGACGCATAATAAGGAAGGAGACTAACCACACACACACACACTCACACACACACAGAGGCCTATATCTTAAGCGACACTTATTATTAAGCCATATGTTTTGAGTCTCTACACTGGTTGAATACCGAGCGGCACGACAACGTGTGAAGTAAAAACTGCCAGACTTCTAAAAGGGCAACACAGATCCCCACCACAACATCAAACGCATATCACTCCTCCAAAAAAATCCCAATGCATATATTTCCAAATATTTTTAGCCAATTTCCCCCGTATCTCAAATAATGCAAATAATATTAATATGAGATTTCCTCAAACCCAATATTATCTTAGCGATTTTACGCGAATATGTTTAATGTAAAAAACGCAACGATGTGGAAGTTTTCCTTGCCCGATAGTCATCATTTTCGATATTTATGAAGCACCGGTGGTGGTAGTGTGCCTGTGAACGAAGTAAGAATATGCAATGAAACGAAATCCTCTGTGAACTTTCCGGCTCACTCACATCATCCATGATAAATCTCGAGTAGCACATCCCGTTCAGTAAAGTGGGTGGATCGTGACTTTTCTAGTAAAATCATCATCAGTAACAGTGCTCACTAGTACTAAATAATGTAGGAATCATCGTAAACTAGTTCAATTTCAATTTTAAACATGTTTGTCAACAATAACGCGCTGGGAATTGGTCAAAATACTTGGTTAAGAACGTCAAACCTTCTGATCCCAGATGAAAATTCAATAAGTTGGCAATCTCTCAAAAGTCCCAAATCACTCGTATAGGCAATAGCTTAAGTCTCATGCGCATGGTTGGGTCTAGACGGTGGAAGTGAGCCTTGGCAAAACTAGACCTTTGAGACATAAATCCATTTCATGCATAACCAAATTGCTACTAATATTTTGGCCAAACCGCCATAAGCCAAAAATGCACAGCTGCAGATAATTTAAAAAAATCGAAATATTCGTTGGATTTTTTTCAGATCAGCGGTGACCCGATTATTTATACCATTCGCTTGCTCATCTCCCGTTGTCAGCCGGAAAGATCAAATATACTTAGCATAATAATAAAAGGTACACTGAAGCAACCCTACATATTATACACTATCTCAAAATTATTACATACCTTGGGACTTTTGGGTGTAATGGCACCGGAATTCCCATTGTGATGTATTGCTTGTACAGGAGATGAAATCTGTGTCTGCACCATGACATTTGGGTATGGTGACCTCTGTGGCGGCGGAACAACAACCATTGGAGCTGAATCAATGATGTCAACTGGAACCGGTTGAGATTGTGGTTGTGGTGGTTGGTACGGTATCCGGTGGAACTGTTCTTTAACCATTCCGTCATCTCCGTATCCCTTCTGAAAAGAAACAGACACACATTCTGTTTTATGTCGACATTCACACTAATATACTTGGAGTAACTGACTTGTTGACATGTTTTACAGTTCAGAAAATACTCTTCTCAAGCTAGCAAGTGTGGCGCAGGGGAACGCGTCACCAGTCTCACACTAACATGTTGTAAAATCAAGAAAACAAATCAAGCCAAATTTCTTTCGCCTCTGCGCGATCATCACCATCATCGTTGGAATTTTATCCGTTAAAAACGTTTAATTATCAGTGTAAACGTGATGACAGCTAGTCTTCGCCTGAAGTGCACATGTGATGTTGCAACTTCAGAAGAGTGAAGGCACGTTATTTCCATCTTTCATTTGTATTCTGAAAATATTCCTATTATTAGGTTAGGACTGTTCTATCCATGTTGAAGCGTTTGTAGCGGAAATATTTGAAGCCAGGTTCATTATTTCAACCAAAGTTCCCAGTGCTACGATGTCAATGGTATTGTTAACATGATGAAGTTTTTTGAGGTAGATGAACACGCATGAAATGTCATGATGACATAGACGGGAAAATAGTAATTGTAAATGGAAACTGGCTTCCCTTTCGTCGGTAAGAATGCAGCCAAGGACAAAGATTTCAGTTGAAGTGAGGGACACATTAATAGTATTTAGTAATGCATGACATGTAATTCAAAATTGTGATAATAATACAAACTGTGAAGGCAAGAGAGATTATCTCTGTTCTCTGTTTGTATTTGGCACACGCGCTTCCGAAAGCACACAAGTGGAATCCCAAAGGTTACCTCTAAAACTCACAATTTTTTTTAACACGGGACCATCACATCATCATCATACAACATGTGAAACATTTTGGTGTACCAGCAAAAGGACTGGGTAACATCGAGGTAATGAATGTGCTCAGCAGAGTGCATTTCCGCTGGAAGCCGTGTGCAATAACACTAACGGTGATAGGCTTTATGCCGACCTAAATTACTTTTATATTGCTCTGTATATTGAACTTACAAAAATTCATATGTCAGAGAAGCAATTAACAAATGAGCCAGCAGTGAATCACGACAACTGCGTGGTTGGTGTGCACAGTATACAATACTTTCTTCGGCCTAGAACATGTAGACTTAATGATACTTACAAACATCACACAAAAGATATACAGTAAATTATTATTTAACCGACAAAGTTACACTAGGTAATTCCCTCGGAATCATTATCCCGGCCAAGCTGTCTGTTTATAAACTAGGTCTCTTTCAAACTGAGTAATATTAATCACATTAATGATTTCCAAATTAACCAGCAGAAATATAACCTGAGACATTACGACTAAATAATTTTTTAAAAATATTCAAACTCATGAAGGATGTCACAGATCTGCATATCACATATTATTTAAGTCATGGTTCAATGACTGTCAAGGCATTTCTTACACCTTACATAAAAATCGCATAGCTTCTGTTTTAATTGCAACACTGGAATATTCCTTGGAATCAGTAAATATGTAAAACTGAATGAACCTTACCGGATATGTCCAGTTATTCCTGAACGCTGCAGAATATCAAGCAGATGACAAAGGCAGCAGGACTTGGAAAACTCTACACGGGTTTATACAATGTAATGTGGCTTATGTCGTCTACGTAATGTTTGAAAGGTGTCAAACAAAGCGTTTTGGAGAGCGTGAGCAGCACCAGTTAGTGGTATTCCGAAACCACAACCATATAAATAGGATTTCAATTTAATGTTATCTGAGAATTTCCTAATAAAAAATATTCGTAAAGGTAGATACGAATCGACCTCAATTCGACCTTACATTGTTAAGAATATTAAAAATTCCACGAGTCGCTTTAGAAAGTTCTACAAGTAGTATTACTTGGGGAATAATTCACATTAAGCTGCATTACTGTGCGATAGTAAAAATTTCCACCAGCGAGGTTAACTGCTACGAGTTAGTCTTCATTCCTGATGAGTCACACCAGCATCATGATTGCATTGTCTTTTAGCAGAGCAGCGTAACTCAGCGTGTAGTGTATTGTTTGTAAAGCCGTAATTTACCATGTATTTAATTTAATATGTCAAGAGCATGATTCACAGCACCATAAAGCTGAAACACAGGCGATAATAGCTTTCCAAATGATGGTTTACACAGACCTCGTTAATTGTGTGTTATTATTTTATTCATTCCTTTCAGCCATTCAGTTTCACACGCACGGAAGGAAGTTCCGCTCACTCATTTATTTGCCATTGCTGTTTCGACCAAAACATGGTCAGGTGAAGTTAACCTCGCCTCACCTGTAACAGCAAAACTAACTACTTAACGTACATAGTATGCACATTACACACAATCTGAAAGCAATGTGAATTATACAAAACTTATACATACAACAACACATTATATAACATAGCATGTATACATCCGCAACGTACAGTTAGAAACTTTAATTGAAAGATCAAAGCTCAGACATAAAAGAACTCGCCATAAACTTGTTAGGAATGAAAGTGATTTCCAATCTTTCTAATGGGAAAAATGAGAAACGCATGTGCACATAAAGAAGTACATTAGAAAATTGTGAAACCCAGAATGAACAAAAAGAGTGACACCATTTCCCGCTTTTCCTCACGTCCCAACAGAGTCATTATCACATCTCCTGATTATGGCCCTCTATGTAAATCTCCTGTTCTCTTCATTTTTTACGGCTTCCAGTTGAAAGTGAAGGACAAAAAGCTCACAACGTACACCTTTCTGTGGAAACTTGGAAGTGAAAGAGGAGGACTCAAGTCGGCTACCACAATATATGTATACAAAGAAATTCCAGACATCACAAAAGCCTCTTTTTTTACATTTAGCAGACTCGGTCCAGATTATACGTCTTCTAAATGAAATGACTTTAAGATTGTTCAGCAGTGGAGAGCAAGCTCATAAAATCTTGGCAAAAAATTAACTTTTACGGTTGAGACTAGAACCTATGTACATATCTGCTGATTTGAAGAAAAAACCACACTCGCAGATACTACTCATTTAGTTTTAAAGGGAAAATATTAATTCGTAAAGTCTCACACGTTATTTCAGAAGTGATATAAGATGTAAGTACTTAAGCATGTGTGTTGCGCACATATTCTGCTGTTTTTCTTTCTCTTTTACAATAACGACGAAAGGCACTACCCCACACGGTTTGCAAACCTGCTCTGGAAAATTTTCATCATTACCTACAGTATAAATGCAACATGCGAATATACGCAACGAAATTAAATGTTCGCAGTATAAGTTTCCATCTTATATTTGGTACACGTAGTAGTGTGGCACAATATATCTAAAAGTAGAGGGTTTGCATGGTCATAGACATTACGTAGGTATCCAACCGTATTTTCATTACAACCATAAAAAGTGCAGCCAGAAATTCACATAAAGGAAACCATCCATACACGCTATCCTTACAACAACGACCATTCGCCTCAGTTTGGCTATACTTATATACGAGCATACGTTATATGTGCTTACTTCAAAGGAGCAAGACGTGTTGAACGTTTTCTCGTGAAATACGAAAGACACCGGGTGTATTAAAAACTTTCAATCAACTTACGATCTCTTTACATGAATGTACTTCACAGAGAGAGTTATGCCTCGTCGGTCCAAACGATCCATGATGTGTAGTCACAAAGACAGCATTCCCAAATGCACTGAGACCGCTGCTGGCTGTTCCTGGAAGCGAAGAGCAACCTGGACTGGTGGATAAATAATTTCCGGTACTGCTGGCCCCACTAATACTTGCGCTGCGAACACTACAACTTCCACCAGCTTCATCTTCAACACCACCACCACCACCATCCTTCCATAACTCGCAAGTACAAACAGCGCGACCAGCAGCAGCTCGGGATGCAGAGTTGCCACCATTGCCGTTTCCAGCACTTTGTGACTGTTGTTGTTGCGGGAGAGTTTTGTTCAGCTTTTGAGAAAATTGCTCTTGCGTCTGTTGTTGTTGTAGTTGTTGTTGAGCCTCTATTCTCTTCCTTCTCCTCCGTCTCACTTTTAACGGAACACTACTTCCAATTATATTTGAAAATCTTTGACCAGAATTCCGTACTATTGAAACCCAGTCGATCATCTTTGCGAGAACATGTTTCCACTTCTATTAAATATCCGAGTGGTACTTCCAAGTACACCCTGAAGGTAACTCGAGGATCAAACAGATCCTATTTTTAAGGATTCCAGTCTCAAAGGGAAAGAAAAAGTCTTGCAACTAGTCTTTCTTTGCTAACTTTTTTTATTTGTTTAAAACAGTAAGTTGAATGGGGCTACTGTAGTGTAAAAGACGATAAAGGGAAAATTCAGTTTAGCAGTAAAAAATCGGTTGGCTTTGATTCATATATTATGCTGCTGGTGAAAAACACCATACCAGCTGTCAGCTCACAATACAATGAGCGTGAGATTCTAGACCTGGGGAGATATGAAGTTTTCTAAATTCTGCCAAGTTATATTTAGACCTTTTTTATTTAAGGAGCAGGCGACACAGAATCTACAATGTGACGAAAAATTTTCCCCAGTGGTAGACAAGCAACCACTGCTGCTCAGCCTCTGATACAGTGTATATGCGCTCCACTCTCTGACTCGGAGAACTGAAATATGAATGCATAATAAAAATACGATAACGACAAACAGGATATGACGGGAATACATAATGTTATCGACATAATAATTTGCTCTAGTACGCTAGTGACTAGTGACTCGAGCTTTCACAATACAACTTCTATTTGAAACGCGGTCAAAAGTTAAAAGATAACTTTTTGTACTTGAGCCAACCACGTACCTACATGGACCAACCTCAAAACAAATTTTTTAAAGCGAAGCAAGCCTTCCCAATCTTCACAATCTCCAATACCAATAAAAATGTACTTTTACGTTATGTTTAAAAAAATCTTGAATAATTTCATGTTGTCTTTCATGATATTTTGAATACTGACCCTAAATAAAACCGATTGAGAACAATCATTTGGTAAAATTTCCATCCAACTAGTTTTAATTTCAATAAACAAATAACAACAAATAAAAACACCGCATTACCTGCAAATCTCAATAGTATTGGTGACTGAGTAGAAAAGCGTCAGAAAAGTCCTCTATCCTATATGTCAAAAAAAATCCTACACACTAGCAAGATGCAGCCTTCCAAGTCTGGTGATGATTTGACATCATCACAACTCTAGTAACAAATTGACACTACGAGTTTCCGGGCATTCACTTGATAGGTAAATTTTCCACCTTCGTTATACTAGTTGTGGGACAATTATATGGCACACGAGCAATTGCTATAGAGTGATCAAGTATATATGTATATATGGTTTGCCTTTGCCTACTACGTATTGATTCCTGCAGCTTGATTTTTGTCACATGTTTTGCTCATCCGTCCTCCTGCAAGAATTTATACATGCACTTTATTGAATTGAGGTTACATTTGGTTCTCCGACAACCAGCAAACGTACGTCACAGCATATGTACAATTCGCTCCATTAATGTGTGACAACTGGCAAGGTATCAGCAGGGTTTCCATTCGTTTGGAAAGTCTGTATAAATGATAATACATTTGCCGAACCAATACACAAAGTAAATTACTTTTCCTGAGACAAAATTACCCCATTTCTTAACGAAAAATGTCTGACTGAGATCCTAGAACCACCTCCGGTGATGTATACACAAGTGAAAATCTCTATCAAAAATTGAAAAGACATAAGATGGAATTAAATTTCACTAATCCCAACCGCTACTGAAATATATTACTAACTTCCTTATTTCTGAGACCAAGAAAAAGAAACACCACACGTATTACAGTTATCCAATCACTAACCTAGGTATTAATCGAGCAGCATCGGAACCAGCGAGCCACTCGTACACACGCATGCATTTATGAATATCTTGATACACTTTTTTCAAATAGAAACGGTAAAGTTAAGAGTAGTGCAACAAAGTTATTAAAAAATTTCACATACCGGTAGTGACACTTATTATTGTAAATAAAGTTTTGTACTTCTTATAATCTGCTTGCTGAGCTGTTTCGTTTAGAAATGACAATAATTCAAAACTCGTTACAGAGCTGAAACCACAGTTCAAGCCTAAAATTTTGCTTGGCTGGTTGATAACAGTCAAATCCACAGCAAGTCATAAATTATCCACTTAATGTCCTTACCAGCATGCATGCATACATATGTTAGGTAAAACTTGTTCATATTATATCTGTATATTTTCAACATTCATGCAAGTTACTGCTATCACGTCGATAGCAAAGTGTGGGAAATGTGAGGCGGTAGTTGGTATCACACAATGCACACCCTGAAAGTATTGCACATGTACGTTAGTACGTTAAGTATTTTCATGTTTGTCTGCTCCTTTATACAGTTCGGTTGGTATAGCTTTCTCTCTGCCTCTGTAATACGGTGATATACAAGAGCGGAGTAGATTTAGTTGATAAACCATGAAATAAAAGACCATGTAGCTGAGAAATATTGGATCCCAGAAAGTGTACTATGCTCGTGGGACCCAGAGAAAAAAGATTCAAAAAAGAGAAAGCATTATCCTAGTCAATGCGACAGGCCATATATTTAGTAAACTTTATGAGATACTGTCAAAGCTAGCGTTGGCGTTGACAAAAACTCCGTCGCTAATTGTTTACTGTTCCCTCCTGGCGTATCTTAATTCAACAGATTTTTGGCAGTAGCCGCACTCTACACACAGCATTATGTATAAGAAGAACTATACATGTCAGAGTAGTTGTGGGCCAGAATTACACAGAATAGGATTTCGTGAATGTAACTTCTTTCTGAATTCTTACAATCAGGGAAAGTCTTGCATTTACTTTTTCTTTTTATTGTAAAGTCTGAAAAACTTTCAGTTATTTCCCCTAAAAGTACGAAATAAAAAGTTTTTTTCGTAATAACCTTCCATTTCAAACTTATCTTCGTTTAAGGCTTTAATAGTTAGTAGTTAAAATATTTTGTACGATCTTTCTGCTGCTAAACTTCAGGAAAAAAATTAGCTCTACAAAGTCTACTATCAACTACCGAGATCGCCTGTAAGCAACAAACATGCTTGGAAGGAATTTGTCTGCCTGAGTGCACGAGGCTCTAAGAATCGTTTTTTTATCCTGAATATGCCTCGTTATATTTTTTATGTGGAATCAGATTAAAGCCCACGAAAACACCACTGAATTAATGCACACATTCAAGGTTGAATCTTGAACTTGTGTAAGCTAGGCAAATTATATGGACGATACACAGGCATCATATTAAAAAGGGTGTACTTTTCGAATATGAAATTTGAATTCCGATGAAAACATATTCCTACCGTTCTAGGTTTAACATTTTCACCCAAACATCTACGCAGCTACGTCGTCACTTTGCCTGCACACTACATTATCTAATAGGTTCAACCTCAACCGCTTTGGATAGATTTGTAAAACTAAAAAAATACACCTTATGAACTTGTTTGAAATGTTGTATAAAATGGACACAATACGCCAGCTTAGCGTAATATACCATCCATTGCATTAATAAACATGAGTCTTAAAATATCATCATGAATTTAGAAAACAGCCCACATCCAGTTCTCATTTCTACAAATGAAACGACTTTTACAAAACAACTTAAATCGCAATTTAAGTGCAAAAACTACATCACCCAAAAATCCCAAGAATCCACACAGTCAGCTCTGTGATCCTGCTCCATGCCGTACCCTCCACTTCCGTATGATTAAAGAGAGAGAAAAAAAAGTTGCACTAGTGACACTTTGTGGAGAATTGCCAACGCTAACAAATCAAACTTATAACTAGTTATACCAAACATACCACACTATGCAGACATTTTTGTTGAATAATTTAGATGTATGAGCATGTACATTACCAGAAAAAAGTAAAGTGCGAAAAATCCCAAATTATATATTATAACAATGAATTCCATAACCTAGTTCTTCCACTTTGTGTTCACAACCAATACATTCGCACTAATGTAGGCCCCATACAAGAAATATAGATAATAAAAAGTAAAATGGAATAGGTGAAAGTCACAGTTCGTGAAAGCACCATATTATCCATCCCTCATAAATTAATGCGCCACCTCACTTCATTTCAAACCAACATTGTACATCACTACTAAAATCGCTCATGGGCGCGTGATCTATATCACGCACGGTAGTGTAAGCAGAATGCGACATTTCCTCTGGATTTTAATATTTGAAACAAAATCCTATCCAACACATGAATCGTTTCAAATCCCATAAGCTCGCGGCTTGTCACAACAGTAATTTTTAACACAAATGCACCCCGATGTCCCTGATACACGCAGTATACGACGACATGCAAACAGGGCCCGCTTTCAGTTCAATAAAACGAGATTTGGTAACAGTCGCACGATATATACCCTACCAGACATTTCTCTTCCTTCGTATCCTACATCTGGGCACGCCTAGGGAAGCCCAACAATGGAAAGCAGTACCGCACGACCAAAATAAATTACATTACTTATATATGTACATGTGCTCATGTGATTTATGCAATCTCTATTATTGCACAAAAAACTCTGTCTGTCATTTGCAGAGAAAGTAATCATATTGTAGACAGCTCCAACACCAACCGTTTCAACAACTCTGGATACTAAACTCAGGCAAGTGTGTGGGGACAGTTCGCTGTCATATAAATGTTAGATATTGCGCACGGGAAACGGCCAAAAACGTATTCCGGCTTCATATGCTCAGTATTTTGCCCAGCTAAAATGCAATCTAGCGTCTTTTTCACCATCTCCAGGGCACATATGCATAAAAAACTGACGATAAACAGACCTGTCATCTTCTTGTATGCTGAGTAGTCAATGATTTCATTTTGTCTCCAAGTACAGTGGAGAAGATGAGAAGGACTGAAATATATTCTCTCAAGTACTGCATATCCGCCTATATGAGCAATTCCATAAGACTCGGTAGATACGAAGTCATATTTTGCCACCTGCATTACTCTCCACTAAGCATATTTTTCAAATGATATGTATGCTCCATTCTCCTAAACGCTGTTTCTTATCTGCATCGCCATGAATGAGTGCTTGTTGCAGCATGTTGTCCAACTTCGTAAGGGAAGTGTATTTGTGTAATCGAATAAGTTTAGTAAATACGGTGTTCATTCAAACATGTCACATCATCTTACATCCGTGAAATGATTCGATTCAAGTTTCTTAGGATTGACAACTACAGTCAGCATCCTTAACTGACTTCCTACTTCTTCATTGTCAGCCTTCTTCATAAGGAATGTCTGCCAGAGTAACAGTTAGACTTCTGACAGAATAAGAAATATAAATGATCCTGCTAAAACCGGCATCGTAAATCAGCCCAGCCGTGGCAGTCAATGCCATATTTGATAAGATGTGAATGACGAAATTACTTCTGTGACGTTGTCGGTTTGTAATATCATTAAAGTGTCGATAGTACACCGTCCTTTTCGTTTTTTATATTTACAGAATAACGTAGCAATTCATCCATAATAATTATTCATTCAATCTATGAATAATATACTTTCGATTTTACACGTTACATTTCGTGTTCGGATGAATTTAAAACATTGGTGTAAGGACGGCTAAGAATGAAGTAGTTTCTAACCAGCTAGTACAGTTAAGTGAATTAATTACTTTTCGTGCTTTAAAACCCAAGAATTCCTTTTTTGTATGGCTCAATCCAGGTAGAGCTTTCGCAGCTTGCCCCAGACTTGACTCCTTTGCTGTGAAAAGACGGAACAATCTTATTGTAACAATAGCGCATGGAGCCTTCAACCATGAAAATACCCAAGAAGGAAGCTGACTTGAATACTTTGGACGGGGAAGTTGTGGATGCTTCGGAGCAAGCGGTTTTCCTCCAGACTTCCTAATATTACTATTCATAGAAAAGAACAAATGGTTGAAAAGACAATTTTCAAAGAACCCTGCCTGCATGTGTACTTACTTGTCTGCTCCTGTCTCATCAACTTAGCAAACAACAATAATAATTGCAATATGCATCCAGAACGTATGTATAGAGATCTGACTGAGCCGTTACCTGAAGCTGAAATGGCATTACACGACGGTACGTAATATCGAATGACAGCTGTTTACATAAACAAGGCTCCACAAACCTATTCAACCATATATGTATAAGGGACGAAACTTGTTTCTCTCAACTACAGAATCCCTTTTCCCAATTTGAGTCAGAGCTGTGTAGCTATTCATGAGAGAGAAAGAGAGTGAAACTTTTTGGGGAACCGTTTTCGCCTTTGAAGACATATCTAATTTCAGACATTCGACAAACTCTCACTACCAGAGAGAAACTACGTATAACATTTATGAAATTACATATATGACCATCCGGTCACGGTGACTATGCTTTAAACGTAAGTTGGAACATGCATCCAAACAAAATTTTCCCTTCTCAAAAACGTGGGCTTCGAAAAAAAAGAATAAGATTGTAAGGAAAGTGGATACACAAAACCTGCATAGTGATATCATCCCAAGCATTAAAAATCCGGTGAACGACAAATGCAAATCACACATCCTTTTTTCATTTCGCCTTTGAATTTTTTGGATATGGTAGAAGGATCACATTTTTTACCCGACTCGTGTTTTCCACTTGGATTCACTTCAACAGACTTTATACACGGTCGTCGCTTTTTAGTACAAATCTGCATTTACATATGTATATCGGTAGGTAAGAGACTAAAGGGGGAACCATGTGAAAGGCACATAGATTAACTTGTATTCTTCCGTAGAGTTTCTCTTCCTGCAAAACTTCGTTATCTCCCTATTCATGCTCATGACCACATCATGCGGATTTGCGTTCGTCTTATTTTTATGATGTTCATCCATATCAAATCGTAATAGTTCCAGCTACACTTTTCCTCACACGTCAATGACAAAAAAATCACGTCTCCTTTTCATATCTTAGATCATGTGAGACCATATCATCTGGGCGAACGTGCCTCTCCATATAAAACAACCAAAAATAGAGCATCGTCGTTCTGTACAACCATGTTTTCCCAGAAAGCTAAAAGTCTTGTTTTCCGAGTGCAGATCTAAAAAAATATTTCTGCAAAAAAAACAAATTTTTAGTCTGATTAGTCAATCTTCTAATGTCCGTTTCTTGTCCATATATTAAAGTAAATTTTGCAACAGTCAGGAGAAATTTTTCGAACGCACGCAAAACGACGTTTTTAACCTTTATTGAGCAGAGCCAGTTGACCCCGTTCTGTCCTGGAAATAGACTGTATTGTCGAAATGTCATGTCGTTTCCTGCTGCTTTCACAACCTAGAGAATATCCCACGAACTAGAGAAAATACTGGCCATGGTGGAATTTTCACACATTTTTGTATAACATAACATAGGAAACCGTCGACTTAAGTATACGGCGTATGTACAGAGTCAATGGCGTGCATTCCTTGAAGAAAGTAACTTTCTTCCTAAAATCGCACATCACCCAAGCAGTCAACTCTTAAAAAAGTTTTTAAATTCCCTTCAACTTGTTTATTTATTCAGTAGTGGCGGACTAGCACATACTTCACAAAATCTAGCATAATGTTCCGGCGCACCATATATTTAAAAAATGAATAACTCTAAATGGGGTTTTCACTCTTTGGACTTTGCACTATTTGGATGTTCCCGAGACCTCTGCATTATCTTACATATAAATAGCAACGCAGTACAATATTATGTAACATTTTGAGATTCGTTCTGTGGTTATATAAAAAGGGAAGAAAGTAGCGGAAAATTGTAGGAGTTGAGAACTGACTTTTCACTGGACCAAAGTTTCCCACTGGGCCGTAATGTTAGTTTACAGTGTAAGCGAGCTAACAAAAGTGTATACACAATATATTCGTATGTGATCTGTCCCAGTTGTTCAAAGACTTGGAAGGAATTCGACAAGGCCAGTAGACTACTTCTATTGAAGATGTAATATATACAATAAACAAAATGACTTTCACTTTAGTGCGGACAATTCTCCCGCTTATTCCACTGACGTTAACTGATACTTATGAACACGCATTCACAAGGATTTTCTCTAGCTTTCTCTCACAACTTAGGACACCACTGTTTGCTACTTGTGTGTGCAAGGATGGTATTGCAAATAAAAACTATGGATCACCATTGACATAAGATATGAAAAATAGAAGGGCGAATGCCTTGACAAACTTAAGCCTTTCCTGAAGTTGAGCTGAGCTACGCACACAGGCATTCCAACTCATGAAAGCAATAATTTGGTACTCTTTCATAAGGAAAGGAGACTTTTTCTCCTGTTCTTCACAGATTTCTTCAAGAACGTATCCCATTATTATTGTGTTTGCTCACCATACAGCAGCAGAACTTCTCTTCGACGTGTGCCTAGCTTCTTTCATTCGTATTAAGGGATTTCGGACGTAGACTAATGTAAGCTACGTGTTCCTTTGCTTCATGTTACACACACTCTCGACAGTCTAATAAGGTTAAAGACTTTAAATCTGTCAAAGTGTGTAGGATGCAGAATTTTCAGAGAATTGCAGAAAATTTAAACGGAAATTATGTAGCTGCATATGTTTGTGTCGAACTGTAAATTATATAACCTCATGTTTCTCAAACAGTAGCCTCATTTTATGGGCTACATTGTAGTACCTTTCGAAGTGTTAATTGCTCTCCAATTTTCTCTCACTCACAACTCAAGCGCACTTTGCATAGAAACATGAGGCACGTTTCACAGAACTGGAATTAAACGGCTATTCTGTACCCAAATAAATAAATACAACGATACAAATATTTTACTAACCTGCATAGAGTTGAGGATTCCGATTGGACCGTCTGAGCAAACAGGTCAAGTTATCAGCAAGAGTATCCTTTCTTTAAGCACTGGCGTAGCGTATATAAGCATTGCATTAAAACGCAAAGCATATGAACAACAAAGCAAGCAATTTTCTCTGGAGAAAGCTGACCATATTAAATTAGTAAGTCCAATTCTTCAAATTGACTACTATAAAAAGCAAACGGTATTTTCTCGAACCAGCAATTATTGCAAACCTACTACTACATCCTGGTATACTAGTTGGTATACTAACCTCGTATTTTTATTTGCCTTTTCAAGCTGAGTCCGAGATACATCGTAAAAAAGCAACAGATACATACACAAACACATGGCAAAAACAACAA
>JAHZNF010002778.1:0-10077 GCA_027744215.1 Troglopedetes dispersus
GTAGAATTTTTTAAAAAAAAATATCGTTTTGGTAACTAGTTTTGTATTTACCTAATTCGGAAGATAATTTTTTAGAGGAGGTTATCATCATCATATGTCAGTCTGAAAACTCTGCTTCCTCTGATTTATGGAGGCACAGATGTATTGAATTCAAAGTGTATAGGATTTAATGTTCGGTGAGACGTTGTCTAATCAGCACCATCACGCACTGCCGGGTTTTGTTAAAATTCATGGATCAGAAAATGATGGCTTGTTCCTACAATATTCACGGAAGAGTAAAAGTTGCTGGCTCTGCAGCAGACAAATAATGTATTTTGGAGAGATGTTTTATTTTTTGATGGGCATGTAAAAAAAGTGGGGAACAGGTTGAGTACTTTCTACTCATCGAGTCACATTTTGTAATGGCTCCTGCGCTATACTCTACCCCTTGGGATGTGTTTTCATGATCCATGAAAATTAATGAACTTGATTTGCGATTTTTGGTTGACGCATCAGTTCTGCTCAGCTCAACTGCTTCAACTTGTGAGTGAGTGAGGACCTTTTAAAGAATAATTTTTTTTGCCGCCGAATGCGGAGAAATAAATGGAAAAGCGACTATGAAGCTCTACTAAAAAGTATGGCTACACAGGGAGCTATAAAAATCACATAATGAATATTATGATTTTTTTCCCCTCTCTTCCATGCATCATCATATATGATAAGAAAAAAGTTTTTTCTAATGGGAATTACGATTTTCGAAGTGAGGCGTACCGACATTAAGCATGTTCTTTTTATGAGAAATCTTTGCATAAGTTGTAAAAAATATATATGAAAGCCTTAAAAAAAGTGGTGATTTTGAGTGATCCATCTCTCCAGTTGACCTTCTTCCCTTTCTGCAAAACGAGTGCGCTACGTGGAGGGTGAGAAAGGAAAGGATATTATTTTTTTTGTTGGTGGAGTCAGTCAGATTCTCCTTTTTTCTTGGTTGAGTCTAGCCTTCTTCTGTGATGATTCATCAGAAAAGAATAGCTAAGTAGCTTATGGCATTACAAAGGATCAGCCTCCAAGTTTCCTTCTCCAGAATATAGTATTCTAAGAACTTTTTTTCTCTCTTCAGAGAAGAAGAATAGTTTCGGAAACGACTTTGGAGATAAGTAAAAGACTGCCTCTGCCTGTCTGGTCTCCACGACGCAGTCATGCGATTCCACCAACACTCGTCAATAATATATCCCGAGGAAAAAAAACTAATCTATGCATTATCCTCTTTTCAATGTAAGGAATCATATTTCTTTTTTCACATTCTTACGAATAAATAGGTAGCAAAAAATTATGGATTGAAAAGCAGAGAAATATGATGAAATGTGTTGAAAAAAATATTGTCTGCACATGATTTAGCAAGAGAGTAAAGAATATTTGAAGTGATTCATGAAGCACACTGGAGAGATAATACTTTTATTTATATTCCGTCTTTGGAAAAGACGCTTAAA
The DNA here is from genome assembly GCA_027744215.1 of Troglopedetes dispersus. Taxonomy (NCBI): domain Eukaryota; kingdom Metazoa; phylum Arthropoda; class Collembola; order Entomobryomorpha; family Paronellidae; genus Troglopedetes; species Troglopedetes dispersus. The sequence continues at coordinate 1,467 of JAHZNF010002778.1, forward strand.
GCAGAGCTGCTGCTCCATCCTTCCTTGCTACCAACATCAATAATAGTATAGCAGCACATCACATCACATAACATAACATAACATAACATAACATAACCCTTTTGTTCCAAAAGGCTTTTGCATCTTTTCTCAGTTTTTTTTTTCGTTTCAGGAGGCTTGGCTAGAGATCCTCTGTCTCCTCCACAGAAGCGTTGTACATTCCGGGAACAACGAAACCTAGTGAATTTACGCACGATGCACTTAATCCGAAAAGAATTTCCCAGAGAAAAGAGACAACCACACACTCTCTCTTTCATGCACACAGTTCCTTCTTGTTCTCAAGTAATCCAAGTTAACATGAAATAACCTCCGACGTCTCCTCAGCAGCAGCAGCAGCAGCAGTCTGAAAAACTTTTTATAGAGCAGCATAGCGACTGAGCGCATCTGAGCATCAACACATTTTCTCTCTGATTAAAGCGATGTGTACATGTGTTGTCAGTTTACATTATATTGAAGGAAAAAAAACCTTTTTCCACTTTTCCTTCCAAACACAAATGCGCTCCTGCTCACTCACTCACACTGCCCGACTCTCTCTAAAAAAAAGAAGCTCCGAAAAGAGAAGGAAAATGCAAGCTAAGCATAACAAGAATCAGAAGGCAGAAGAGGAGAGAGTCAGACAGACACAGAGACAAAACATATATTATGGAGGATAGATAGGAAGAGCATTAGTAGAGAGAATATATAAGCATGAATGTATAGAAGCAGAAGAACCAAAAGATGAGATGGTTTCCCTATAGATCTCCGTTTTTTTTGTCCTGAGAAGCTGCTGCTGCCTTCCCGGTTAGTGCACTCACTGACAGTGAGCAAGGAAAACCAAAAAAAAGTGATTTAAAAAACATACTACTCTCTGCTCCAAACGGAAAGTAAGCTAAAAAAAATTGAGAAGTCCTTTCATTTGTTTCCTCCTAAAAATCCCGATGGATATCCTCCAACATTATTTGGATAATCTCTGGAGAGGATAACATGTTCATGTACATAAATAGGTTGTAGTGTGCCTCCAAAAAAAAAATAAGTCAACCCATCGCATGATTACGTAGGAGTTTCCCATGCTGATGAGGATGATGGTAGGGAGCAGATTATTAGGACAATGTGTAAACTTTTATTAATGTGATTGTATTCCCAGACGGGGATATGACGAGTGTGTACTGTCCACACATATGAGCGTCCTCGTTAAGGACCCCCCTCTTCATTCTCAAAAGTTTGCATGGACGATCCCATTGCTTTAACGAGACTGGTTGCGTAAGTGGTGTCCTTCCTCCCCAATTTTTTTCATGTCCTCCGCCGCTTTCATCATGCTTTATTGTTGTGGGAAGAAGGATGAAATGTTTGCTGTATGAAATGGGTGAAATTCACACCAGCAGCGCGCAACTTTAGCTGTACACAGATGTCTCTTGGAGGATTCATGCTACAAAAAAAAAAGAGAATAGCCAGCCACACAACTCATCTCGATCATCTCGTATTANTTGCTTTAACGAGACTGGTTGCGTAAGTGGTGTCCTTCCTCCCCAATTTTTTTCATGTCCTCCGCCGCTTTCATCATGCTTTATTGTTGTGGGAAGAAGGATGAAATGTTTGCTGTATGAAATGGGTGAAATTCACACCAGCAGCGCGCAACTTTAGCTGTACACAGATGTCTCTTGGAGGATTCATGCTACAAAAAAAAAAGAGAATAGCCAGCCACACAACTCATCTCGATCATCTCGTATTAATGTGGTCCCTTGTCTCCCTTGCCATTTTTCATCAACTGAGATGAAGGACACAAGCTCGAAATATATGTTTTTTCTGCTTGCCTGTGCATTGTCACAAGCTGGAAGTTTTGTGTCTTATCATCATCATCATGGTTCTCGGATTCGGAGATATATATGATGCTTACCCCGAGAAAAAAATATTCGTTATCTTCCATTCGAAAAAAAATATAATGATAGCACAAATATATGGGATATGGCTATAATGGTTTGTGAGAGTTTCCATTCAAAATGTTTGGACAGAAAGTTGGTGTGCACCGTCAGCGTATGTAATTGCTCACGAGGAAATATGTTTCCAAAAAAGTGCCTTTTTTATTCTCTCTCCCACTTTTTCCTTCTCGTCAAGTGGATAAGTTGAGACTGGAGGATGATTGCGATTTTAGATGTGTGATAAGGCTAAACTAGAAAAATTGTAAGAGAGCTTCTCCTCCTCAAGCAGATTGCACATGATTATATGATGAGAGTGTGACATTCTCTGAAAATGGAAAGGGCTGACTCTCCTCCACTCAAGTGAACTGAACTTAAGTAAGTTAATTTTTTTACTTCTCCTTCTCAAGCAGATTGCACATGATTATATGATGAGAGTGTGACATTCTCTGAAAATGGAAAGGGCTGACTCTCCTCCACTCAAGTGAACTGAACTTAAGTAAGTTAATTTTTTTAGTGGAATGGGAAGTGATACATAAAAATAAAAAAATATCTATAGAATGAAACGATAAGCCCACACACACACACACACTTATAATCCAACCTTTTTTACATTTTCAAGATGGAATATTATTATGAATTATGGTGGAAGGAGGAGAGGATCGTAATATGGTTCATTTTTTATTGGCTTCATTGAATGCGACTGACTCCAGTCAGATAAAATGAGCAAAAGTTGTTTTTCTCGAGGGCATCCCAACAAATTGAGGATGACAAGTAATACATAATTTGGAAGAGTAGGGCCACTTTGAGCGCAGAAAAGAACCACTCTTTTTTCCTGACTGAAACCATTTTTTTTTGACAAATAGAGAATTTTTTTTTTTCAAATATTTTTCTCTCCTTTAACTTGACTCAGTAAAAGTTAATTGGGTGTGCTGTGCTCCCTACAGATTGGCAGGGTGATCAGGTGTGGTCCTGTCAAATATATTTTGCAAGTTTTTTGTGACTCTCACAAAACTTCCGCGAGAACTGAATTGACAATAAAAGAAGGAGTCGTGACATAATAATTTTATGAGCTATTTAATAGCCACGAGTTCAGTCTTCGTGTCACACCGGAAATTTGCGTAAAGAGGTTCAATATTTATCACCCTCTCAAACTAAATGGAGGGCTGAGGTGAAGCATAAATTTTGTAATTGAATGCGACCTTTTAGAAAGAAGAAACCATCATTTCTTTTGGGAGACAAGACAATCGAATGAGAGAGACACGCAGGTATTTATTTTTTTGTTTAATGTTTGGTGTACCACTTTTTTGTTGTTGTGCATGGCTGAACAAAAACCTGATTATGATCTGTTGGAATGCACGCAAAATGTCAAATGTCATTAGTTGAGAAACAGGTTGGCTAATTAATTCATTCGAAAAATTGTGAGTTGACTCAACATATATATTGCTCGCGTTGTTTGAGCGTCGTCTTCTACGTTGTATTTTTTTTCGCGAATGATCACAGAAGTGTAAAACATGTTCAAGGAAGCATGATGGAGTTCTTTTTAGTATCCGCGAGCTTGTTTCCTTTGCTTTATGTAGCGTTCAGAGAATCATCTCGAGTCAAACTTGACATGTAATTCATTAACTTAGAAAAATGTCAGAATGAATGCCTTCATTAAAACTTATCAGCGTTTTTTTTCTTCTTCTTTCAAATGCAACCGGTAAAAAAACCGACCGGATTTTGTGCCTTCGAGCTTTCATGTGCCAGGGAACTGAATAATAACGCGAATTCTTCTTCACGCATCTGCATTCAGCTGCTTATATATCCTTTGGCTGCCACACTTTTTACACAATCTTTTTGCTTATATATATATTTTTTTTGTAAAAAATGTCAAAATTATTTCTTTGACTGCAATCTGCACATCATTTGCAATTCTTGGCAAGTGAATTGAGGCGCATTTTGTCTAAAAAAAACAGTTTTTATGTTCCTAGATGAATTGAGACTCAGTTTTGGTTGGGCAGCACTGTACTAACTTTGGTTTAGAAAGTGAGAGCTTTCAAAATCCTCTGCACAGATTTTCCTTGAAAAAAAAAACTTAACCCATCCTTAACCTCAATCAAATAAGTAACTTGGAAAATTAAAATACATAAAAAAAGGTTTTCACTAATCCATTGGCCGTTTTTTGAGAAGGTTTTTAACCTAAAAAATATTATTTTGGAATTTCCTCTCCTTTTTTTCAGCAGCCATGTTTATGCTTTTTTTAAAAGGAATTTAGAATTGTGCACAATATGTTTCTTGTTATTATTATCCTAGATTTTTGGAGCCACTCCTTTTTCTTCAAACAGAGGGAAATGCCAAAGTAGTAATACATATTTGCGTAAGTAGAAATATTGCTTTGAGTTGAGTTAAGTTATGAATGTCGTGCATGCGTGCTATAATATTCTCCAAATTATGTAATGTTCCTACTACTGCCCTCAGCTCTGCCGTTTGAACTTTTAGTATGGTTTTTTTAGGACGCCGTAACAATTGTGATTTCTCATAAATTAGATTCTAAAGAAGAGAAGCTTTTTCTTTGAGAAAATATAATTTTGGCTTGCGCCTGGGTGGTATATTCCGCCGCCACATAAATTGTGCAGTAGTTGTGTATTTCAAGGAGAGTTGGAGTGAATGAAGCAGAAAGAAATGTATGAGGACGGCAAGTAACCTGTCGCAAATAATGTTTTTTTACAATGGTCCCCTACAATGCAAAATCAGCCAATAATATCCCTTGTAAAATTTTATTCAATCCTTTGAGGCTTTATGGCCTTCACGAAAAAAAAATATTTGAGAAGTAGCCACTACCACTGCACCCTTATTGCCACTTTTCTCTACTGTCATTCCATTTCTCTTTTTTACTTTAGAGTACTGCCAAAAAAAGAATATACACAAACTGTAAAATGGGAAGTCCGGAGAATGAAGTCGTGCAATTAGGACATTTTGAGAAAATACAATCTGTTATGTTGAAAGAAAGCAAAAATATTGGTCCAAATAAGCTCCACTTTTTTCGTCAAATTATGTACGTACACGCATTTCTTCACAAACAAGTCAACCAAAAACAAATCTGACTTTTTTGGAGTCGCCGGGTGACACATAAAAAACAAACATGGCTTTTGTTTCTTATGCGCCTTCTCAGTTTTGGGTTTCACTTCTTCCATGTAAGTAGGTATTAGAAAAATTTGCATATTATGAGTTGCAAAAGGAGCAAAAAAAATTCGTTTTCGTGCACACTTTTACAACATCAGCATTGCATGATGATGGCAGGGAACAACCAGTAATTACACTTGTTCCATATAATAAATAGCATATCATATATGTATATGTTTTTTCTGTGTTTGCACTGCAGCAACACACCAGCCATTCATTCATTTTATTATGCGAGCAAGAATTTACGACGCCACGTTATACATTCTTTTTATTCTCAACAAAAAAATTGGAATGATGTGGCTACAACAAATTTTTTTTCGTACTATTGTTTTAAATTTTTTTATAGCAAACTTCATGAAACCAAACGACTTTTTATTGTGATATTAATTCAGTATTTATTTTTTTTCTCGTTGAGCATTCAATTTCCAAAGAGTTCTCTCGTCTGTGCAGTGCATATTATATTGTTCTCTGTGAAGTAATGAAGTGGTGTCCCAACTTGAGAGCAGTTAACTTATTTTTTTTTAAATATATAAGTTCTCGTGTTACGCAAATGCACAAAAAAAGTCAGGCTGAAATCTGTGGGGTGGTGGGCGTGCTTGAATGAATGTAGAAATGCCCATTTTACCACAAGAATTGTGGTCACAGGCTTATATTATATATTAATTTTTTCAAACTTTTCCACTTTTTTCATGCGTGCTTATTCATTACTTGATTATAAGTTAGCGACAAAGCGGTTCTTAATTGCAGACAACAAATTGCCAACTAGCACATGTGCTGAGTGAGGAGTGGCTTGTCCAAAACAGGCAGCTGTGTCCTACTGCAGCCAACTCGAGTTAGTTCTATGCAGCAGAACTAAAGTTACAAACAACCTGCATAAGATTTACGATCCGGACACAACAATGGAATTTTTATGTGTATAATTAAATTAAGAGAAAAAAATGATGTAAGTGTCGTTCCTTTAATGTAGCCATCAGCAGCAGCGTTGTCCTCTTGCTAATCACTTGCGCCACTCATTCATCAAAACTGGGTGCTTACTTATGGGCACGTATTTATTTCCACATTAATTACAGGAGGAGTATGTATGGCAGGAATCCTAGGGTTATATATTTTTTGTGGTACCAAAATGCTGGACAAAATATGTAGTACCTTTTCATGCCCTCATTTTCATGGCAAAAATAAATAAACCACAACAACTCCAGCTACTCCAACAAAAAAAAATAGGAGCAGAATGGAGTATAGTCGCCACCACCACCACGACATTTTGGAATCTTTTTTTGGTTGGCAGGGCAGTCTCCGCAATACTGCTGGCATCCGGCATCCAAGAGTGTGCATAAATGTAAAAATTAATGGGCATGATATGGTCGGTGATGTTTAGTCATCTAATTTCTATTCACTTTGGGCTATCCCCATTTTGCAAACCAGATGACGACGATAATTAAGAGGATGCTTTTGAAGCTCCATCCAGTACTCCTGCCCACAGTTCCTTTTGTGTGTTTTCCTCTGTTGAAATGGCGGTGGGGAAACAAGGTGAATGGAGAGAAGAGGAAAAGATAGTCTTTTTTGGCGAGTGAAAATTGGACACAAAAGCCTCTTTCATCTTTTTCTCGTTTAGAAGAACAACGGTTTTTCCCCATTTGTTCAGGGAACACTGAAGAGAAAGAATATTTTAATACCCTTTTGCCCACAGCGTATGCACAGCTTTATCTCTTCTTCAAAAGGAAAATGGTGAGTTGAGCAGAGAAAATTGCTGTACACCTTCCTTTTTTGGTGAAAGCATAAGTATAATGCGCAATTGAATTGTGCTCTCGGAGTTCAATTCAAACTCCGAGTCAATAATGAAATAATTGCTGTTAGTTTTGATTAAAAAGAGATTGCGCTATCGGACTTAGCACATTTTTTGCTGCTGGTATTTTTGCATTTGTAAAAAATAATTTGTTGATAAGCTCTTTCAGTAAATATTATGTACGTCTGTGCCGTTTGAGGAAAAGAAGGGAATGCATTTGTAACGAGTTCAGGGCGTTGCCTCCAAAATCTTCCCGCTTCACGGGACACACCGTACTTGTCTGAACTTTTCGTATAGCCTCTGGTGAAAGTGCAACAGGGCAGAAATTAAGCCTGTTCCTTGCTACAAAATCTCTCCATTTTCTTATTTCCTTTAAGGCAATTAAGGACAACGGATTATATGTGTGCACTATATAGCAAAAACTCAGGGAGCAAGTGGCACCAAAAGACCAACCAGGGTTTTGAGAAATATGAAAGTTAGCATAAAGATAAGATGATGAAACAACAGTAATTTAGGAAGCAGATTGCTGGTCTATTCTCAACTATGATTTTGTAGATTTTTCAAAATGCTGAGTTTTGCTGAGGCAGAAAAACGAAAGCAGAGAATTTGAGGAGACAAGATACTTACCAACGATGACGGCAGTCCAAATCCAAAAATGATGGGCGCGCCGAGAACATGACACTAGCGTCAATGCTGCACTGACACTGCTCACACCCGACGCTCTTCCTAACTCTCCCATCTTGAATTGCTCTTTTGAATTCTAGAATGAGATTCCCTATCTTATTTTAGAAAGGTGATATGTTCACACACTTCTTCGCAGCAGTTTTAATTGGAGTTTAATTGTCTCTGGAAATGGGACAGAGTTAAGGACTGGACGACTCTAGTCAGGATGAATCCTTTTCCTCTGAGAAGCAAGACTGGCGGTAGTAATAACTCAGTCGTGCGCACACTTGCACTTGTCATTCTCATCTTTTTAATGATGCTAAATATCTCACATCCGCCTGCTCCGACAAACAACAACGAACAACGTACGTTTCTCCCTAATGAATAAATGTATTTTTAAATGTAAATCAACTCTTTGTGTAAAAAAAGACACTGAGAGATCTCCGTCCCACACTCCGTCTCGGTTACCTAAAATAACAGATGAGAATCAATGAAACTGCCTTGTTTTGTTTGGGTGCACCACGCGTAAATCATATTCTCGTTTGGTCCATCCATTCGCTTATCATTTTAACTTAAATTATACAAAAAGTAACGAATTGTAGTGAAGACTCCCTTTCCTCACAAACTCTCAAAGAAGAAAATGGAACTAATTAGTGTGGAGAATAGGGAAAGAGTGTTCCTATAATTTACTTGTCTCCATTTAATTCATACACAAAATGCAGAACCAAGTGACTGAGCTAATCTTGATGTTGAGTTCAAAGAAAATTGCGATAAGATCTGCATATTTATTTTGATATATTGAACCAGCCTTTCTTTGTTTGCCTGTAGCACAATTTATTTTGGAAAGGAAAAAAAAGACTTCACTCAAAGCAAATCATGATTGTTCAGAATAAATTTACAAGGGTTTGCTTATCACAAAATTTTGATACAAAGTCTTTTCATGATATTTCAATGTTTGACTCGAACATGTTATTTTGTTGGACGGGAAATTGAATCCATAATTTCTATTCACATAACATGATTAGTATAATATATAACCTCGACCAAATTTCGAACAAAGGGAACGGGG
>JAHZNF010002779.1:0-14989 GCA_027744215.1 Troglopedetes dispersus
TAGACTAACACATGTCCCACTTCAGAAATGTTTCATTATAGATCCCGTTAGTTTGTTTAATTTAGTAAAACGTTCTTACGAACAAACTACTTTTTTTCTTTAAAAAATTATCCTGCACTAGCAGCCGGAATTGTTTAAATATCATGCCTTTCCCTGTTACGTTTTAAGAAAATTCACCAATATGCATGTGGGAAGAAAAGATGAGACCATAAAAAATAGACCATTTTGTATCCAAGTTTTACGCGTTCGGACAAAGCACCAGACTACATGCTAGTTTTTTTTATATTCATACAAGACGAGTTTCGTTTTCCACCTGCAATGTTGTTTTTTTCATAAACCAGCACTTCAAAATAATTTGTCTTTTTTAAGATTGCTTGATTCAAAATGACCCATTCATGGAGACAAAATATTTATGTACGTTGGAACTTAAAGGAATCGCGTGGATATATAAATATTGATAAACTAATTTACAAAATTTCAAACGAGTACCGAAGGTTTATTCTTCAATGCAGTAAACAGTTTTATTTGCCTACTCCTCCAATTTCATTAAGTGGCCTTTTGCCGAGATACTTATCGGGGTGTGAAACAGAGAGGTGGTTCTAAAAACCTGGTAAGTATTTTTGGTATTGAAGGTCGCTATTTACTTTCAAAATGTAGTAAGGGGTATGCATTATTCATTATACTTAATAATAGAATTAAAACCCTGTAATGATAATAAATTCATGACTTCCCCATCTTATTTTTTCAATTATAAATTGTTCATTTGGAATGTGATTGGAATATTGGAATAATATCTGGTGAGATATTATTTAGTAGGGCATGCGCAACATTCTGGTGCCGTATCCGATACGCTAGAGGAAATTCCAGAAAGCTGAAACTGGAACACGATCATGCCATAAGTCGCAATCAAGCCTGCCATCTGAAAACGAACGTGGAGGACAAAAGTCATTCAATTTATATGCCTCTACGGTTTAGTTTACATTTTTCCAGTAAGATTGAATTTTAAACCAGATCAGTTACACGTACATGCCCAAGGAACGAGTAAGTTATTCTGAAATATTTGCTGGAGAAGGCAATAGGGTCTGCAAATGATTCATTCAACATCGCCACCAGTAGAAGTTGCTCTTGTGAATTCAACGTGTTGCTGGTCATTGTCCTGCTAATCCACTTTTGAACTGACTCATTTACTCTGGCATGAAATTCGGCTCCAAGACCAAACCAAATCAGGTTCGTTACTGCATGGTAGACCAGGCCCACTTTCCCGCCAGTCCCTGCTTTTGTGAGAAAAATGTGCGGTGCTTGAGCGAAATAAGTCACCGAGATAATGTACAAGGTCAATAGTTGACTTCCAAACACACTTGAGATCTGGCTTGTAGTTTCCTTCAGTTTGCGATAGTATCGCACTCCCTTTCAAACAGGTATGTATTCAATCGGACCAAAATAAAATATTCATTTTGTAAATTAAGAAAAAGGTTACACATACTTTCTGAATGGATGCAGAATCCTCTGGCAAGTTTTCAAGGTCTCGTGCCAACTGGTCACCAAGACGTTTCAACGTAAATCCAAGCAAAAGGGCAATAACGTGTGTCATCAGAGATGGTAGAGTGAAATACACAAAAACTGCTGCCATGGTCAATGTCAGGGCGTCAACTGCCTCATCACCTGTCAGTACGCCGGGCAGGTTTATCATACCAACTTTTTCAGCAACTAAGTAAGCCAAGAACGCTAGTGTGCCACACGCCAGAAACAGAATTATCACAACCGTTTTAAATATATTTCCGCATGATTGCTCTGCTGGAATTCTGGAGTTTTCAACAATGACACCGATTTCATTCTGCTTCTTCCAAAGCATCTCAATTGCAAAGAGTAGACCGAGGTAGTTTGCCCAAACTGAAATTCCTTCGTAAATTTGCAGCAGAGTTGAATTTGCATTCTTGGATAAATGGAAGTGAATCATGGAGCCGAGATACAAGGCTGCCATCACGCAATGCAAAATTCCACAGACTATCTGAAATAAGTAAAAAAAAATATTTCTGCAACATTTGTGTGCAGATTTAGTCTACACTTCAGTGTTTGCTAATATTGGCTATTTACCATCTGAAATTTGTTTGACTCTATCTGGACGGTTGGTGACCCCAGTTGTGACTCACGGTGCGCAAAAGTGCAACTATCTTTCCTAATTTTGATTCTGAATGGTGAAAGGCAAATGTAAAAGAGACTATTGAAAAGTGAAACCAAACCTGACCCAATAACTTTAGAGTTCTTGGTTTTCATTTCTACTTCGATGCGCTTTTCCTGGTGTAGAATTTTTACATGATTTGTGATAACTTCCATCTCTGAAAATCCCAATTTTCGCTGCATTCTTTTTTAATATTGCAATGATATTTTACTGGTGAAGAATGGTTCCGTGCTTTGTGTTTTAAGGAATTGAAGGTTATCTCCACGGATAAAGCTTAAATACTAAACAAGTAATAGTTTTTATAAGAACACTCCTAATGATTAAATTATTTTTTTTTCGAACTTGTTAATTTCCAAAACATTAATAATTTGGGTAAATATTGGGTTTGCACTTCTAAATTTGGTGAATTCAGCCCAGTAATATTGTTATCGTGTCACGCAAGGTCGTATTCATAATGTCCAGGACTGAATCCAAACGGGCGAATTGCTTTACCAACTTCCTCCCTATTTTGGATTTGACTGTCCTCTCCAATAATGAATGGTCTTTTCTGTATACTTTGCGGACGATGAGTGTTTGCGGTACCAAGACAAGTGTGTGCAATACCATGGACTTTATATGTGACAACACCACATAAAAAATTAAAAAATAGACGTAAAGTCTTCTGTTGATGAAATGTTAAAATTCCATATCTGAGTGCAATTTCTGTCATCATTCCAGAAGCAGTCATGCAGGGAACGAAAGTCTCAACGGTCGCATTGCAGACATAAATCATTAGTTGAAGAATTTAATTCTAGACATTAGGTATACTGTTCTTTTCCACTTTTGTTTTTTCTCCTGTTGGCTGATCCAGCTTGTCGTGCCAATGTTTTCTCGAACATTTTTAGCGAAGATGTTGTCAGGGTTACTAATTAAGTTACTCATTAATACCTTTATTCAGAAGAGAGGAAAAGCACTCTCCTCTATCCTGGTTGCATTCCACCAATCTATTTCAGTACTGTATAATCTTAGACAAACCACCCGGAAAACACTTTCGGTGCAATAATTTTGATGGTACGCTGTATTACGAAAGCTTGAAATTGAAGAGTGGTGGTGGTGGAAGTACTGAAGTACTGCAAAGTGCAAGTACAATAATAATGTTACTTGAAATGTTAATGCGGCAACTGAAACCATGATAAGGCGCAACAGAATTAATCTGTCAGGATGTCCGGTGTGGAAAGTATCTCGTAGATTTCTTTCCTTGAAAAGAATGTCAATTAATTTCAGACCTTATGTTACTAAAATGGGTCATTTCATTACCGTACGCAACCACGAGATTGGAAAAAAATTATTCTCTGCTCCGGTCCCTCGCATACTGGAGTTCAGACTCATGGAAAATTAGAAGCAAGGAGATTGCGTCTAGTTTCATTTTTGCCCTTTGCGTGAAGTAATTTTGATGATATTACATTTTAGGAAGTACTAAAATCTAAATGTGACGTGACGTGCTTTTGGTCAATGATTATGATGCAGTACTCACATTATCCATCTTGATAGACAATACCAGTGTTGGGCTGGCCATGCTTTTCTCGTTATCGATAAAGTTATGCGTTAATTTGAAATTTCATCGCGTTAGATATCCGTTAAGTCTCCCTAAAGCGTGCGTTAAAAATACCGTTAAAATAATTATATAACGCGGGTTTTTACATTATCGCGTTAAATATTTAACGCGATAATAACGCTGACCCAACAGTGGACAATACTAATGCAAAAAATATCTTCTTATCGTTATTTCAATTATTTTTCCATCGACCGCCAATGGTCAAGAAAGCACAAACCTATGAATTTGATCACAGTTAAAGGGAAAGCAAACTGAGAGCACAAACAATGCTGATATGAATGGTCCTCGAATGTTCACATGATCAAATCTTTAGATAAAGCTCGAAAATTTGATTTTGCCTTAACACACAGTGCAGATTGGAGATTATTCTGCAATTTTATTCAAGTAAGTTATCCAATAATTCATGGATACAAACAAATAACTGAACAATTAGCATTAACCAATAATAAGGTAACGAGCCAACCACGTTAAAATTCATCGAGGTGCTGTAGGAGACGCCAAAAATACCACGGGAAGTTATATAATTTCTGAAAAGATAAGAAAATAATGGGTTTCAAATTCATGTTGAGTACAATTCCCTCTCTGGAATCCAGCTGAAGTGCCATATCTAAAGAAGATAATATTGCATGTCTCAAACCTACCTTCAGAGACGGTCTCCAACGCGTTCGGCTTTGGAATTTCCGCATTTTTGTTTCCGAAAGAGCACACCATTGTCATCTCAATCAGTTTGTAGAAAAGCAGAACAAGTCCAAGGGCCAGTTCTCCATTTGTCACAGCCGTTTCGGTCCCGTAGAAAGCGACACCGAAGATGACCGCTTGAATGACGAGGACAGCGAATGTACCGACTAGCCAGACCCATGGGACCCTTGGATTTTTCTGAAACAAATGCGACAAAATTCAACAAATTAACCCTTAGACTAATACGAAAAACAACAGTTCAACATTGTCATCATAAAAGGAGCACTTTGAGTTTTTACCTTTCTTGCTGCCAACGCCAGGCAAGTAGCCAACAAAATCTGGATGGCACATAGGAGACAATAGAAGGTGATCACGGCTATACCAGCATCTATTGTAGGAGGGGAAAAATTAGACCAAGTATTATCTTTTTGAGAATCGCTCTTAAATACACTCAGTTTGGTTTACTTAAAACGTGGTAACAGAAAAGAACCAACTTCGCAGTGCTGCTAGGTTTTCAATTGAGTGCTTCGTTAGGTGTACAACAACGCGTTGTAACTCTACTACGTTGTCTGATCTGAGAACCTGATCTGCCAGAACTGCTATCACCACAAGCGAAATGGCAACTGCCAGGGCGATCCCACTAAGAACCTATCATTCAAATTGGTAAAAGTTACTAGTATATTATTGCAGAATTAAAAGTGATAAAAAAGTCCCCAAATACTGCGAAAAATGTTATGTACTAAGCTGTTTAATTAATCTGACTTACTGCATCAATCACTGCGAAAATGGTAACTCCTTTTCTCAAGGAGCAACAACCGCTTCGACCAGCCATTTCGTGTTTTTTACGAGTTTGCAAAAATGGGTAATTTCACTTTTTCTTGTTCTCCAAACACCTGTTAAACTTGTTTCCCGATTCCCGATCAATCACCAACTTTTTAGTTTAGTTCAAGCAACTATATTTAAGAAAATTCTAATAAATTCTGCGGGAGCGTTTCTGTAGTTTTATCACAAACATAGAGTCAGCCAAAATAATTTAATGCGAAGACAAAAATCAGACTCGAAAATTTATTCGGACGAGCAAAGTAGCAGACGGGCAAACCAAGCAAGAATGAATCCTACTTTGTCGGAATCACTCGTTTTTATAGCTAACAAGTATCCCTGACAAGTTTCGAAATCTTAGCAAGCTGAATTCTGTTAATTATCATATTATTTCCTGTGTTACGTCAATCAAGGTGAATCAAAAGGACGAAAATATTGCATAGGAAGTAACATGAACTTTGGACCCACCATGGAGATTTGGAAGCTTATGACTTGCGACATGTATGTTATGTCAACTAAAGAAAAACTCAAAAGTCAAACATAAAAATAATTTACATTTTATACCAGCACTGCACTCTAATTATAATGAGAGCTGCTTGCTGCTTCCTCTTCCGTGCGCGGTATCTCCGTTTCCCTTTTCACTGGGTTGCAATTACAATTTTCAAATTACAAGCAGTATTGCGCACCTAACACAGCAATTGGTTTCAAGATGAAGGTGACAGACCGAACTTTGTTCTTGAAAGTAATCCAACTTATGGCGTGATTAAGTGTTCTGACAAATTCAAATTTTAGTTCACATCCAAATTGAATTGAATATGTTTGTTCAAGTTTAATCAAATGGGCTTAACTCATTTTGTCTTTCCGTAAAATTCTAGACTTGCACTATAATGGCCGAAACACAATGCGCTGTGCAGGTATTTACATATTTTTAAAATTTATCATTGACAAACGATACCATTAATTACACCTTGTCAAAATTCCCAGTAAATTTTGTCAGTGACGTGAAATTATTTCTGTCGAGAATTATTGCTTTCTGAATTTCTATTTCTGTCATCGCAGTTATCGACGCGATGCAAACAATTTTTGAAGTCAGAAGGTATAAAAATTTGAATGGATGCCACTTAAAATTCAGGTATGAAACTTTCTGGCATGGAATGCATTTCAGATTTACAACTGGAAATGTTTCGTTGGAACGAACAGCTAACTTTTTTCTACAACTCTGTTGGATACATTTGAGTTTGATAAGAGTCACAAAATATGTAATCATAACTTCTTTTCCTGGTTTCAAGGGGAATCAGGAAATGCAATGATGTGAAGTTGATTAAAACAATCACATGGCATGATCCCTTTCCCAACTTGTCGGGGGTGTCACAATGTGTTGCTGCTGCTGCCTCAGAGCTTCTAAATGGATTACAATTTACACACATGGACTGAACATTACGAATCGAACAAGGGAACCATCACCAGTATGCAATAATGTTTTTTATCAATGCAATGGATCCCCACATTTCTTATTTGCTTATTTCTTATTTTCTTACATGGCCTGTTCGCCTGGCGTCTGTGTTGCCTCACAAAAACGAGAAAGGAACAAATCTGCTGAACAGTCAAATACATAAAAATACTTGTACTATTAATTACCCAAATATTTTTTGTAAAGTTCAGGACACCCATTAAAACATTAAGGATAAATTTCTCAAAATGGAAATCCGTTTCTTGTAAAGCTCTCAGTTGCCTTATCACATTGATACAGAAAATCTTATTTTGCGGGAAGGGGAACAAAGAAACGATCACACCAAAAAGTCATGATAGCACGTTTTACAATTTTCAAGAATTCATCATGACACGTCTTGCAGTTTGCAGGTTTTGGACATGGCTCACTTTGCAGTTACATAGTCGATATGCAATAATGTTTTTTATCAATGCAATGGATCCCCACATTTCTTATTTGCTTATTTCTTATTTTCTTACATGGCTTGTTCGCCTGGCGTCTGTGTTGCCTCACAAAAAAGAGAAAGGAACAAATCTGGTGAACAGTCATATACATAAAAATACTTGTACTATTACCCAAATATTTTTTTGTAAAGTTTAGGACACCCATTAAAACAATAAGGATAAATTTCTCAAAATGGAAATCCGTTTTTTGTAAAGCTCTCAGTTACCATTATCACTTTGATACAGAAAATCTTATTTTGCGGGAAGGGGAACAAAAAAACGATCTCAGCCACCTTCCTGAATAGCGTGAAAAGCCATTAGGAAATATAAAAGTTCCTTCTATTGTTGTGGGTTCCCACTTTTTATCTACTCCCTTTTGAAAAGCAGTCAGAAAGCATCTCTTCCAATTTGTAACCTTGTGAAATGTCAATATCAATTCCGGTTAAAAAAACAGCAAATACGATGTTTTTCTCTATTTCACGAGAAACCCAATTTAGACTTTACATAAATGGAGCAATATAGAATATATTTTGAATTTACTTTTATTTTAAATTTCGAGACTGCAATGCTCAGAAAACCATTTTAGATTAAACCTCATTCTGGCTTAGAATGGACAGGTCAATCGAGGTCAGCAGTAAAAAAACTGGATATTAGTACATTTTCTACTGAGTGCAATTATTTTCGCTCCTCTCATCACGATGCCGGCGTTGGTGTTTCTGAATAATGTAAAATATGAGCCATGGTCATATCATTTCATACCAAACCAGGGATGCTTCCCTGCCTCATGCAAATTTGAATGGATGCCGTTTAAACTTCAGGTATCTTGCGAGTTTCTTGAAATAAGTCTGATTCGGTAATCGATAAAACTATCATGATTATGAAATCTAGTCCTCACTAATGCTTATACGTACTTGTACAAATTCTGCTGTGGTGCAGATTAATGGTTGGATCGTGATTTTTCTGTTTACTTAAGCGTTTTAAAAAAAGCTTCCAAGGATTTGGTTACCAAGTTTGTAACTATCCAAGTAGAAATTGTGAAATATAAGCTTACTCGCGAGCAAACATTACTTTAGTCATTATGCTCAATGTATTCAATTATGTGTATGTATCTTGTCATTTTTAAATACCTCATATTTAGCAACAAAGTGACACCTTTCATCGTACGTATTACTTTAGATCTGATGTCGAATGAAATATTTTTTGATGGGCTCAATAAAATGGGTTGAAATTTACATTGACAAAGATAACGAAAAGGTGTATGATAGTTCCCACAGCATCTTTCATTTTTCTCACTTGTCATTTCCCACTTGATTTGCAATTTTATACAGCAATTTGTTAAATTGAAATTAAAATAAAATCGCATAATTCATTCACCTCTGCATATCAATCTGAAGCAGTAACATTGTGAGTGGTTAATTAAATGGTTCCTCTTGGTTGCTTCCCATGAATTTCCTTTTTCTTATGATTTACAATTGCACATTTGCACTGCCCTACCCAGCCCACCACTCGGTTTCTGTTTTACGACCCCATCGACTCAGCGACATGTCAATCTCAACTTGCTACTTTAGGTGTAAAATTGGCAAAAAAACGTATTTCATCAGAACTGATGCAATTAAATAAAAAAATAGATATTAATTCTTTATAATAGCTAACCAAAAACATTGATTTTATGACACAAGCAAGGACACGCTGCTGCTAAAACTGCTTGTCGCACTCGTCATTTGGTTATACATACATACATACATACTTGAGCAACTACTTGAGCTAATCACAAAGCATCGTAATTGAACAAAATTTGAATGTGGCCTCGCAAATTGCATTTCATAACTGATAAGTAAGCCAAAGTAGGTATATTCTTCACACAAAGCATTTCTGTGCAGTTATTCTGAGCGTTAGTGTAAAAATACATTTTTCTATCGCAGAGATGGCCACCAATAGAAGAAACCAAAAGACGGAGGATAAAATTGGGGAAAAGAATCGAGTTTCCAAGTCCATCGTTCCTGGGATGGCCACAGTGAGTGGGGAACCACAAGTAATGGGAGGCGTAAAAGGTGTGAAACCCAGCAAAAGAAAGATTACTCTGGAGGAGTATTACAGGCGCCGCCAGGAGCAGGCCACCACGCACTTTGTTCCAGTAATTGTCGCACATCGAACACAAGTAGTGGGAGGCGTAAAAGGTGTGAAACCCAGCAAAAGAAAGATTACTCTGGAGGAGTATTACAGGCGCCGCCAGGAGCAGGCCACCACGCACTTTGTTCCAGTAATTGTCGCACATCGAACCGCTGACCTCGCCGAAGTGGATGCGCAGGGGAAACCGAAGCGGAACTTAGTTGAATCCCGTGAAGAAAATAAATCTGAGGAGACGAAAACCGTGGCGAAAGAAACGGAGGACACTGCTCATTATGCAAGGGGCAAGCAGAGAAGGCTTGCTGTCGACTGAGGACTCAAATGTTTTCAGCACATTTTCAACAAACATTAAAATCTTTTGAAAATTCTGGAACAGAACTGTTATTTCAAAAAGTAATAAAAACCTTTATCACAGAAATGTCATCTTTATAATAAGCATATCAGGTTTTATTTTCTTAGCGGAGACTGAATTTCGCGACCACTTCCTTCTGTACACTTTCCATAAAAGCGATTAAATACACATAATTTACATTTGTTTAAACTTAACACAAGCAAGTGTCCGGAAAGAAAATTTACATGCACAAAGCACATTGTTTTTCAGATATTTTTAAAAGGTCCTCGAAACACACTGCACATTGTGCATAATAATCATGTTGACGTCACTGTTTGCGAGTCAAGTTAGCAGAAAACACACCAGTTTCACAACAACTTCTAATACAACAGTACAACTGGCTAAAATGAGACCACCCAGAAGTAGACAAAATACGACAACAATATTCCCTTTCATCGACGCACTCGCAGGATGATTCTGTCGCAGTTGCTCTTCACTGCTCAAATTCCTATCAAATTTGATGACAGAAACATATTCTGTAATATTTGCCCACCGCTCCATAATCCCACTCTCCTTAATCCTGGCCAATCGTGACAGGAGTGGGGTCGTCACATGTCCCTCCAAGTCAAATAGAAAATACCGTTGAAAATATACTTCCTTGCCGACGTTTCCCTTCGCAGATGTCAAAACTCGGGCGTAGGATTCAGCCTCATTTGAGGGTACAACCAAGGCCATTTTCTCCGTAGATTCGGTGAGAACTTTGAACAGAAAATCACTTTCTGCTTCCGTATATTGCCTTAGGTATAGCTCGCGATAAACTGAGTGTCGCACCGATTCTTGTTTAAAAATATGATACCAATTAGGATGACTTGATTTAAAAATTTCAACCCACCTCGTCAAAACGTTTCCAGAGTGAGTGCGACAACTGTCTTGTACCACTCGATTGAATTTGATTTCCGTATCACTTTCTAAATAAAGCTCTGTAGCGTATGCGGGTAAATGAGTCTTCACTTCAGCCACAAAAATCTCGTACTTGGGTTCATTCACATAATACGATATTTTACGACGAGATTCCCTTTTCACGGATACATTGCTGGAAAACCAGACACTGAAATTATCCCTGCCTACCCATGTCCCATATCTAATCGAGGATAGACAGTAAATGGGAAGCTTATCATTTATCAAATCCTTAATTGCTTCGTACCTCAGCGGGCTACGAGGAGTGACCATCTTGTAAACATTTGAGCTTTTGTAGCCATTACTGAGAATGATACTCATCAACAAAAACGTCCCAAGGCATATCTGCGTCTTTGAATTTTCAGTGGTTACAAGATGTGGACATGTGCTCCCCTGTTCCAGCAGAGTCTGCCCCAGGCAGTAAATGTTTTGGAATAATTTATAATTTTGTCTGAATATCTTAAGAAAATTGTAAAAGCCAAGATTCTCTGAAGAGAGAACATTTAAAATTGCTGCAAGGCAAACTACAGTTAACCCTATGAATCCCCATACGTACCAATCGTAGACAATGATAAGCTCCTTAAATGCAATAGATTCGGATCCCTTCATTCCGCTCACAACAAACCTGGAGGATCCCAGTGGGTCAACAAGCACCATTGGGTAGTGCAATCTTTTTCCAATTACGATATCCTTTACTATGATCCGTGACACAGGAAGCTCCAAATCTTCCTGAGACAAATACTTCCTGTCCCTGCATTTTTTGGTAAATGTAAAATTCCCAAGAATGCGTTTCCAGACTTGAATGATAGAATGTGCTTGCATGTCTTGAGCTGATAAGGAATTGTTCAGATATCGACCTTCTGCAATGTTTTCACAGTTAACCCAATGTTTATTGAATCTTTTGTTGCCGTTGGTCATCGCAGACATCCTCCACTTCATTCTATGACTCCAAACCTCTTTTGAGAGTAGTTGTATAGAAGCTGGTCCAATCCTCCCTGTTTTGGATGGAAGAATAGAAAATTTGTCCTCGATTTCTTCGTGAATGTTGTAAAGGAAAGCAACCGAGTAGCTCCGGTTCTCTAGAATCATTCCAGCTAGCATAAATATAGCGTTTGTGGTTTGGAAAATGCCTACGTTGAAATATTTAACCCATTCTGGTAACGTTTTCAAAATTTTCCACCGGTGCCGTCTGATGTTCCACTGCTCTGCTGGAATCAAGAAAAACTGTAAGGTTGGAACTCTGCTTGGCAGTACCGCATGCAAACCTTCAAGAGTCCGGTCAACATTGTAAAACCAGGGACCGGGATACTGGAAGGATGTCGTGATTAAGTCCGCATAATATTGTGAGAAGCGGCGAAAGGCCGTTTGCGTTTGTGTTGAACTTGTGTACAACATCGGGGGGAATATGTCTACTCGTAACTCACAATGCCAGAGTCTGCTATTTCTTCCCAGCTTCCACAAGTCGAACCTTGCACACCGCCGAGGATCACCTCCGTAGTTCCGAAAATCCTGGTCACAAGTGAAGTTTATCTCTTTGGAATAACCTACCAAGTCCTCAGCAACCCATTCCAACACTGGCCTGTGAAAATCTTCTTTAAATGTGGCTGGAATCGGTTTCCGAATTAAGGAAGGTAGACCAGCAGCGAGAAGTTCACATCCAATAAAGTTTGTTATCACGATCAGGCATTTGTTCACTTCGAAACTGTTGAGGTCTGATAAGTCCACAGGAGCGAAGATGCTACCCCAGAGTTGATATAAATTTGAGTAAAAATCGTTCAGTGCTTCACTGTCTCGCGGCGTGATCAGGATCACGCTGGTTGAAATGGCAAAAAGTAAATTCATAACTATGAACAGGAAGCATCGCTTCGCTTCATAATATTGACCCATTTTTCTTTTGCCAATAGATGTAGGTTTTTTTTTCGGAAACAATATTCGCTCTAAACCATGCTAGCTTATCAAATGCAGTTGTTTACAAGAAGGTTTTATTGCTCTGCATGATTATGGCATATGGGCAAAATTCTAAATTTTACTATTCTGAATAATATATACGATCTCAAATACCAAACAACAAACAACTTGAAGGATTCATCTAAGCGGGTCACCTTTATGGGTTGGCATTAATAATCTTAATGAGAACAATTTGCAACTGGTGAGTGTAGATAGTGCAAAGGAAAAGTGGAATAAAAACATAATGTTGTGCTTCCTTCAAATGGAAGCAAAAGAAAAGCGAGACTTTGGGAATACGCAAGTAAATACATAAGTCATTTTTAATAGGAAGAGGGAATTACTGGAAGAAGTGTATTTCAAACAAATAAACAAACATGAATGTTAGATGCTTTACTTTGCCAAAAATGTCTGTAACTAGGATAGTTATTTTGCGAACTTAAACTGGAAAGTAAAATGTCGAGTTGCAGATGGTAACCCTGATTGAGCATTGCAGAGTTCCGCATATACTCTTACATTGTACGAAATGTAAGCCACTCATATATATTAATTTCTCATGCATTGGTCCTACCATCACTTGGGAAGCCTTCAGTCAATAAAACAAGTCTTTAAAATTTTAGGCGTCACCAATATCTTTTATTGTTTATGAATTTGTTATATCCACGGACTGGCATATAGTAGCTAGATACGAGCAAAGGTTCTCCATGCAGTGCTTTTATTCTGGCTACAAAAGAACCGAATTGAATTCTATCAGTCAGGGATATCCATCAATTTGAGTTGTCGATAATGAAATGGACATTACGCTACCCAGTACCTATCACACTTGAGTTGACCAACTTTTTAGAGGCAAGTTGTCGTTTGATCCCTGAGCAAATGTTAGTTCTTGGTTATCGAAATACACACCGGGTATAAACATGCATATGTATTCTAGTATACGGGTATATGTAATTGATCGGTTTTGTCTCGGACGTCATCATCATCAGGGACATCTTATCAAGCACGTTTTCAAATAATCATAATCATAAATTTATATTGACTTTTGAACAATTGTAGTAAAATGGAAATCGAATATACGATCGTCTGGTACTTTTGACCAACTTCTTTTAGCTTCTTTCTTCAAACTTTTTTTAAAGCAGATTTACTCGTTTATTCTTGCACACCTTTCTTAAATCTTCAATAACTTGCGAAGTGCCAGGACAGGANTTCAGCTTCTTTCTTCAAAGTTTTTTCAAAGCAGATTTACTCGTTTATTCTTGCACACCATTCTTATCTTCAATAACTTGCGAAGTGCCAGGACAGGAAAGTATGCTGTAAATGTACTCCCATGCCTTTTGTTTTGTATACGAATAAGGAGAAGAAAACAGCGTTTTTACAACAATGCTCAATTTTTATTCTATTTATTCCTTTTAGTCTTCAAATAGCATTATATTCATATTCTAACACTATATTCTAAAATAACGATTGAATACTAGAATACAAAAAATATTTCGTGTTGTTGAAAATTGGAAGGAGCCCCTTGAAACAATGGATAATTACATTAATACACCATCACAGTAATATTGTGGAGGAGATTTGCAGTGTCATTTTTCACAAACTCAAGCTCTTACAAAAAGAATGACGTACTTTACCTTCACCGATATTCAGAACAACTAGAAAAGTCCTCCAGTAATTTCAAGCATCCATATTGAACACATTAAGTAAATTCCTTTTCAGTTCTTCATTGCTATTTCGGACACCATCGTTTTCCCATCTTACATTAGTTTGCAAATGCATAGTTACGCTTCACGTTTGCACAGTTTATGCACAATTTTGACGAACACTCAATATAGAGGAATGTTGAAGTTTATATCCACGGGAAATATACATATGTAACATAATATCTCAAATATCGTTGGTCGACGCAAGCATAAAAATGAAGCTTTTCCTCTTATTACTACCTTCGAATTTCCTCTCAGGGGCAACTAGTGTTATCGTGCCATTGGAAAGGATCTTTTCAAGGAATGATTCCGCCACTCCTGCCATTGCCAACCGGGGTCAGGAAACTTTTCGCGCTTCGTATTTAAACGAGCGCGGTTTGCAGTGGAAATATCCTGACATCGAAAATCTTCACGAATACAGCCTTCCATTTGGCGAACACCACTGTCACATTGTTTTGAATAACTTCCAAGGAGTCAACATGTACAGAGAAGCGCAAGTACCTCTGATTATCAAACGCCCAGTTCTAATTGGCATCACTTGGCGTTCCGCGTACAACAATCTGACCTACTTCGAAATAGGTTGGGCATTGGGAACTGACCGTAAAACATTGTTTAATGGCACATTTTCCAAGTTCCTTTCTCAATTCTCAAAGGAATTCCGAAATCCAAATTTTTGTGCACAAATTGTGCTGCGCGAGTACTTTAAGTTTACAAAACCCTGGAATTGTGAT
>JAHZNF010002780.1:2212-14587 GCA_027744215.1 Troglopedetes dispersus
CACATGAAAATAAAGTAGTTTTTGCAGATGATGATGATAGAAGCCACCTGTCCATTACAGCTAATAAGGTATTTTCCCCTGTTGTCATAAGTCATCTTTTCCCGTTATAATTTCTTCATTTATTTTTTTCCTATGTAATATATTATGTACTTGCGCTCAATGTGACTTTCTTGATGAACTTGCATAATCAACTTGTGTCCCTTGAAAATCCATGCAATTTTAATGATTTATGAATGATTGCTCCACAAAGAATGCCTTAGGTAAGATTGCTTAAATTATGCATTGATTTACCCGTCTTTCAATTTTAAGTCAGAAATCTGTTTCAGATCACTCAACAAAATTGTTCGTTGCAAATGACCCAAAATAAAAATTCAAAAGATATTTTTTTGTTAAACTGTGAATCTAGCGCATCAGAAGCTTATCATTTTCACTGGAACACAAATCAGTATGTAGATGCTCACACGAGAGTATTATCCACTGGTAGGCAATTTCTTAGACTGCCATTTTCTCCGAAACTTTAATGGAACCTCCTCAAACAATCCTTTTAAACGAAAAGGCGTTCCACTCGAAAACAACAACCAGCAACCGTACACTTAAACCGTAGCCGGGCCATCCATCTTTTATGTGAATGCTTTCTTTCGTATCAGAAAACCATTTGTGACTAGGAAATTTTGCACGCTGCTTGCGTTGAGTCAATGGAAAATTTCCATCAAAATATGTATAGTTGCTTCTTATCTCCTTTTTCTCTTCACTGGTGAACCGGAAATAGCAGTCTTTTTCTGCCGTTTTTCCTTACTGCACAATGGAAAAAACTGGGCGAAAAGAAGAAGGGCAAGCACATAATCTAGCTAGCATTG
The DNA here is from genome assembly GCA_027744215.1 of Troglopedetes dispersus. NCBI lineage: Eukaryota > Metazoa > Arthropoda > Collembola > Entomobryomorpha > Paronellidae > Troglopedetes > Troglopedetes dispersus. Next base: position 3,070 of record JAHZNF010002780.1, read on the forward strand.
TATTTTGTATTGATTTGAGTCCCCGTATCGAAGTGGAACATTCAGCAAAATCAGACTCATGACTGAGGAGAATAAAGAAATTGTCTCGTAACAATGCTATCGACAACAAAACATGCACAAGTGACAATAAATTTTATGTACTGGTGTGCAATGTAAATATTTTGCACTTTTAAGGACGAATGGTGAAAATATCCAAGGAAATCTTAGCAATTCACGAGTATACTCGAGTATTTTTATATGTAAATACACATACAAGTATACATCCGCCAGATTATCTGTCTGCTCGTGTTTGCCATCAAACATAATATATTTATATTTTGTCTTATTTAAAAAAAACCAAGAGCGCGAGTTTCTCTATTCATTTCAAAGAAAATTTGGCCGTTTGAGTTATCAGCATTGTGTTCAGTAGACATACACGTGACATAACGTACGTCACCGGTAAACCTATTTATTCCAGTTATATTTTACAAAACATTGACAAGAAAATCAGAAAAAAGTATAACGACAAGAGCTTTCTTTCAACACGAGTCGGAACATTGTCAAAATCGAAGTCTGGGAAAGTCACTTTTCTCTTTTTATTAAATTCCTTTCTGCTTTCGCTGCAAAAAAAAATTTACGTAAACGTGGTTTGTTGCCTTCTCTGTCACTACCCATACGCTATTTTTTGCAAAGTTGAAGTGGCTAAGTAGCACGAGTCTGAATCCTTGGCGCAATTCTCCTTTTTGCGGAGTGACTTCATACTCACTGAATGAATGGTTTTTATTCTTCGATGAATAAAAGCAATCCGACAATAAAATGCAACGAGGAAATAAAGGAGTAATAACGAGGTCTTGCCAAGGTATAGTTCACATTCACATAAAAACCTAGTGGACGAGCTTTCAAGTGGCTTCTATTTTGCATACTTGCACATGCAGACTTGCATTATGCATCATTTGAGACTGAAACAAAAAAGGACGGGAGTGGGTAAATAGCTTAAGAGACTGAATTGGAACAATACGTGATATTATTTTTTATCATGCGTTATGGCACGTTATGAACGTTACTTAACTCCACAAAAATGTAGATGCATTGACATCCACATTTTTAATATTATTGCAAGACCAGGAATGTTGTAAAAATAGTACATGATTGCACTACTACTGCTTTCCTCCAATACCCGAGGGAAAACAAAAAAAAAATATATTGTAATATATCTAGTAATGCACACAAATGAATGAAAAAATGTAGTCAGAGCTAATAACATTTTTTGTTGTTGTTGGTGGTGGTGGTAGTGAATGCAAACGTGATATCCCACTTTATTAATGGAAGGAAATCGTTACTGCCTTCTCCGCTCTGTGCGGTTTCCTGCTGTGCCCTTCCTTCATTCCCGTGAGCTGCTGCTGCTCAGTTGATACTACTCAGAGAAGATGACTGTGATGATATGAGCTTTTGAAACGACATACTACAATTCGAGAAATTACAAAAATGAATTCATAATATCAAGAGGAGCAAGGATGGAGGATGTGAGGAATGCGATATTATGTCAATTTATTATTTTATATTTTATGATAATAGGTAAATTATATACACAATGGCAGTGATGCTTGATAATAAGAATATTCTTTGCTCAGTTCTGCATAGAAATGGATCCACTAGGATTGCGCTTGTACTGAAAGAAAAGGAAGGAGCAACGTACAAGACATCAACTCGCTGGTCTCCTCCTCTTGAAGCTGAAATGGGTGAGTGAACTAGATTTTGCAACTTCTTGCTTCGTTGTTCGCATATAATGCCATAATTTAATGTATGTGCAGTAGTATTCCATCACCACAGGCATTGCGTAAGAAAGATTGAGAGAGAAGGGTTAGCTTGGAAATAATTAGAGGTCATACCATGTATCCACTTTGACGTCAGCTATTTTGATGCTGCAAGACGAATTCGTTTCAAACTGGAGGCATCGTCGTGTTAGCAAAGAGACCAAAGGTTTTCCTGCTGCATGAAAAAGTACGTTATCTCTAACCCCTTGTTTGTCACATCTCCACCGATAGTAACGTCACACATTAATAATTCATGGAGCGCGAGAGTACAAATGATTATAATCAAATCATTGCGAGAGCTAACCTCGAACCCGTCACTTCAAAAGTGTGAACTTATTGAAGGCAATCTGATTTTACCAACTAGATAAATCCATTGGGCAAGTACTTAAAAGCCGGGGAAAAAATTAAATCACTGCGAGCAGCCGTGAATTACAGGGAAGGAAAGCGACAAAAAAATGAATTGTGAAAATCCTCATAATTTCCTGGTCATATCAGTGAATGTCAAATTGTGTCACAAGGTTGACATGAAGTGACGCAAAGAAATGCTGGCAAAAATATCTCCTGCTTCGTACGAACGATATATTACATCAAACAGGAAAGAATTGTGATTTAGGCATTGTTTTTATGGAGTTGGATTATTATACAAAAGCATACGGTGAGAGAGAGAGAGGAAAAGTAGGAGGAGAAGGTTAGAAAAAAGCGACGGTATAAATATTATTGCCATTTTAAGCTCAAGTGCCCTTTACTGTGTTTTATAAACACTGAACATATTCTGTACAAGTTTGGACGTAGGAACTTTTATAAATGAAGAAGGGTTACATAGACATACTCAACACTCATGTATATATGCAAGGCACATATAAATGCTAGATAGGGAGAGGGAGGAAAAAGAAACCAAACTAAGTAATCACAGCATGCAGGCATTTTTTTCTAGAGACACAAATATGTATTTTTCTGACCAATAGCCGCACTTACTCCGCAGTCAGAGTCGGCCAAAAATGAGAGAAAAAAAAGAATCAGTGAAAATAATATTGGTTAGTCCACTCACTCACTCACTCGCGTACAAATTTTCCGTACGACGACACACATTTTTAGATCGCATGTTTCAGCGTGATTTTCCTCATTTTATTTTGCTCTCTCTCTCTCTCTGGATTTTTTGTGCCCGACCTTTGTTGACACAAGGTTCACACATGTAGGCTAAGCATGCTTCTGCACTGATGATTGTAGTGGTGGTGGTGATGATGATGCTTTCTACAACTCCATTATCCACCGTCCACTTGTAGGTTTCCCTTAGAAGAATACCTATGTATATGTTTTAGGGTTTTGCTTCAATCAAACGTTTATCGTCAAAGTTTACGTGTTCATAGTAGTGCCGTTACACTGTCAGAGATGATGTGCTTGATCTTCTCTTCACTTTGTTCCTTTTCGATAGTTGCCAACAACTGAGGAAACAAGGAGACAGGCTGAAGAACTCCGTTCTACTTTTTCACCTTCAAATGATCTCATTCAACGAGAGCAACAACAACAACAATAATAATAATTACAATGCGCCTTCGTTCGCTTGCTCGTCGCGAGAAGAGAAATTTTCTTTTTTTTTGTCTTGAACCGAGAAAGTAGTTGTGCAGAAAGAAATGTTCAAGCATCACAATGCATAAATGATTACCATGATATGATAAAAAAAGTCGAGGAGCAATATATTCCATCAGTGTAATGTAATGTATATGTAACGTAACCTAAATAATATTTTTTTGCTAAACAAACACACTTTGGCGAAACCAAAGTATGTAAATGCATTGTTCCATATTCCGCTAATCATGCTCCGCTCGTAAAAAAAGAACCATGTACACAATATGAATTATATCACCATTTTCTTGTCATCATTACCATTACCGTGCTGTGTTTGTTTGTGTGTAAGTACACCACCACAATGCGCCATCATCGTCATCAAAACAATTAAATCTTTGCTCGACATGCGCTCAAGGCAATTGAGGGAGAGAAGGAGAAAAAAAAAGAAGAAAACTTGGTTGAGATGATGATGACTAATGTCACATTACCCTTACTTTTAATTAGGTTCGTTTCCTCCTTCACATTTACTTCAGCTTCCTCTTTGCGAGAGAGAGGAGCTTGCGGTGTAACCGTTACGCGCAGCGTCACGAACTCAAAAAAAATTTAATGTCCCTGAAGAAATGCTAAAAAGGTATTTAGATTGGTAGAGACAAGAGCTCTCGCAAGCCAAAAGAAGTCATGCTCTCCATCAGCTCTTGTCGCCTTGCTTTCTTCTTTTTTTATTTTGTCAGCGATGATGGCAAGGCAGGAAGGGAGACACAAATCACAACAGAACATAATAATAATATTGTTACATGTTCATTTGAATTTTGTTTCTTTCACCTTATTACGGCTACAACATGCCATTTAATCCAAAGAGCAAAGAGAGGAGAGCAACTTACATACTACCACAACATGAAAACGGTCACTCACTATGTGCTCAAATGCTACTGCTCCTTTTTTATAATCGTCTTTTGACATGACTCACGCGTGAGGAGGTTTTTCAGACCATGTTTTTCTGAGTTGGTGTGTATGTGTTTGTATGAGCGTATTTGAAAAAAAAGAACGCCTACGTAATTGCCACTACTGCAATTCCATCGTAACATCATCATCATATTTTTTAAAATGTGATTCTTCTTTTTGCACAGAGTAATTTTTTTTCTCTTCTTCCCTATGTTATATTTATGTGTGTTTATTCGTTCTGATTTTTTTTTGCAATAGCAACATTGTTGTTCCTCTTTGCTACTGCTATGTAGATCATCCTCATATTATGTATCATCATCACATCACATATGCATTCATTCACACAAAAGGTTGCGAGGAGAATGGACGGACAAACACAGTAGGAAAAAATATGAGGATTATCATGCTATTACGATGATACAATATTATATATGCACCGTTGTTCCTTTTTTAAAGAAAAAAAATATCCTCCTCCTGCACAACATAATGTACGGGCATCATCATCGTCACCTTAAAAGTCATAGTAGCAAGGAGCACACAACCAAACACAACGCACACAACCACTCACGGATGTTAAGACAGAGAGAAAAAGCAGTGCAAAATGTTATGCGTTCAAGATGAGCAATAATATATGTATGGATGTTTTTGCTACAAGAAGAAAAGTATGAAAACGTGAACTAGAGTGAACTTTAAAAAATAAACAGACAATATATTATGTGCAGGGTACGCAGCTAAAGCTCTTTTATAGCTCCATAGTGTACACAGTCATCATCATCATCATCATTATATTCATGTCTTTTTCATCATTGTCGGGAGTAGCTGAAGATAATTTTCTTCATTCTCGTACACACATAATCATCATACTTTTTCCGATGATATTATTATTTCTTCTGGTTTGTTGTCCGTCAATTTCATTCTTGTTTTAAAGAGATATTATGTAGTGAGCGTATTATATATGGACACGTATCTTGGTATAATTTGATGTGCAGATTTTTTTATCCTTCTTTCTGGGTAAAAGTGAGCCAGAGGATTATCATCATTATTATTACTATGGGTATACCGATTATTCTTCCTGTTTTTTTTGTATTGTATCGGTTCGTGTACACTGCGGGTATTGTTGTCGAAGTCCTCTTGAATGATAACCGAAACATGACGATTAAAAGTTGGTTTTACGCACAAAATAATATTAGAAAAGGGTAAAGCGAGGGCATTAAAGTCCGTCGTATTTTTTTTCTCCTCGAATTGTATCCATTATGCATAAAATCCGAAGAGCAACCAAGTTTTTTATTGGTATGTATATAATTGCAGTGTGTACGAAAATAACAGGAAAATCCATTCGGAAGGAGTTTCAATTCACAAAAACTCTGCCTATTCAATGGTGAATTACAAAAGGAAGAGCAAGTAATGCACACAAGGAAGAAGAAAATAAAAGACAATTCCATCTCGTAAATTTTTTTCATTCTCTTCTCTTCTTCACAGAAGAAGCAAAACAATCGTCCGATTCGTTGTTGGTGGTACGGGTTGTGTAGCAAGAAGAAGCGGATGGATCAGAGATACATAATAATAATAATACAGTTGATCGTCTGCTTCCCTATGAAACTATTCTTAAAAGTGTTCGTAGCTGAGACTCCAACAAAATACAATTATATTCGACATGCATTTTTTCTTCTTTTTTTTCTTTCCGTGTTTTCTCTCTCGTAAGCATATCAGCTTTCTTGTTCGTGAATGAACAAGAAGTTTTGCAATTTCATCGTTTCATTTCATGGCAGCATGAGCATGGAAATGAACACAAGAGCCAGGAAGAAAATGGCTTTGGTTGCTCGTCTTTTTTAAAATAAAAAGATGAAGGAAGATGATGCACCGTGTCTTATTTTTTCGCTCTCGTCATAATACCTATTATAACTAACGTAGCAGATTAGATAGGCCATAAGGTAGAGTAAAGGCAAGGTTGATATTACATGATTTTATTTTGTCGTGTGAGAAATAAACCCTTCCTGCTTTACTATCGTTTCTTGTGTGCACTCAAACAAATACAATGCTAATATTATTATTATTCTTCCCTGCCTTTTTTCATGCGGATTATGGTGTATGTATGTTTGTGTGTGTGTGCGAAGGTGGATGTAATATTCATATTATTACTTTCTGTCTAGAAAAAAAAGGTTTATTGATAATATCCATTTTAGTATTACCTGTGTGCATATAGCGCACAAGATATTTAGTGCGTAGGGTGTGTGTGAGTATTATATATGTGGATTCAGTCGTCTTGTTGTCATAAATTCGTGCTCTTTGTGCCGTTTTCTTCGTATTTTTTAAGAATTACATTCTTGTCTCATACCGAACACATCTTTTCCCATCCCTTCGTTTGCATAATATTCGTGTGTGTGCTGTCATATTTTTTTTTAAAAAAGGGGCTAAATCCGCGCAACAACTTGGAATAAAAATATGGTCTCTTTTGCAAGCAAGAGCGACAAAAAAACAAGTTTCACTTTAGTTGGCTCAACCAAGTCACGTCGTGAGAATGGAAGTAACAGGTAGAAAAAAAGAAAGAAGGGAAGAGAATGCTAACAGGATAACAATAATAAGGTGAATTGCGCCTCCGAAGGCGAACTTGAAGTCGTTTTTCGTCTGAAATATGTACAATATTTTGTCTGAATGCAATATTACATTTTTTTGCTTTCTAGAAAGTCACTTCTACGAAATTGCATGTAACAATATAGGCTCTATTTTCAATTGCCTTGTTACACGTTGCACCGGTTCCCTTGATAACAATTAAATTATATTCCCCTCTCGTCCTTCCCTTTGGTTTTGTTGAATGCGCTCGCCTTTTTTCTCTTCCTGTAAAAATTTTTCCATAAAGATCGATCATGCAGATATGTGCTCTCAGTCGAGTTCCCTTTATAAAGCCTGTACCATTAACAGATGCTCTGGAAATTCGTGAGGCTAGCTCTGACACAGAAATAAAAAATGGGAGTAACGCTCCAGTCAGTGAATCTACATGCCCTGAGCATTTCATTTTTTCTTCAATTACAAAATTTCACCTCTCCTTGTAAAAATAGCGAGCTTCCAAAAAATGTCTAAAAAATACGCGAGTTCAAAAACACCAAAATTTGGCACTTGAAAAAAAAAAACAAAAAAAATAATGTAACATTTTTATAGTGAGGGAACTAGGAAAAGTAAATCATGCATAATAATAAACGTGTCCGGAGCTTCAGAATCAGCTAACTTGAGAACAATTTCCGACAAGCCTGTATCTACAATAGCTAAAAAAAAACAAAAAAAATTGCAAAGCAGAAACCAAAAAGTCATCAGTTCACACTCTTTCGCATAGCATCCAAGAAACTCAACATAAAAAGGCAAGAAATACAGAAAATGAAAGCTAATGAGTTGTACATCACGGCAGGAAAAAAGAAACCCTGAATCAAAAACCTGCAAACCTAGGCAGGGCACTCAAAATCGCTCAGAACATCTATTTATGGTACAGGCTTTAGTTCATTTTTTTCCTTCGACCTGGCTTTAACGAAAAAGACGAAATTGTTCACCTCAGCGGACAAAAGAACCGTACTCCGCGTCGTACAACATTTAAGACATTTCCTTCTCGTGTACCTAAGCTCGATTATGAGCACACCTTAACTTTTATGCCTTGTTTCCATTCTTCTTTCTCTCGGCGCATGTTCACGTTTTGAGTTGGTATAGTTTTATGGCCTTTAATCTAAATTATAATGGAAGACGAAACGAAAAAAGAATTGGTTTTTGTCTCCCTTTCGATACGCACTTTACTAGTCCTCAGAGAGCTGTTGTTGTTCCTTGTGCTTGCAACTTTGAGTCGAACAAGGAAAAATGATAATAATAAATAAAATGTAGTATGCATAATGCGAAACCAAACCATGACGACATGACTGACTCTTCTGAAAAAAAAATTCCCGAGGCTTACAATAGAGAAAAAACATGCTGACATGATATACTTATATTTGCGTTCTATCGAGGACAGGAAAGGAAAATTTGATAGGGAAAATGGGACATTATTTCTAAATGCTTTTTTACACGTTTCCGCCATTACAGCACTAGCAAACAACTTTTTCTCCGTAGGCAGGCATGACTGATACGGTGCACCACAAGAGTTACCATGACATTGTCAAAGGAAGACAAAAAGGAGGCTAAACGAACTGTCAAGCTCCGAATGAACGGTGTGGTGTATACAACTTTAAGTAGCTTAGAGGTTACCTCCGTGTAAGTAATATGGTCTGATGAAAATTAAATTCCATTTGTGCAAAAATGGCAAGTTGAACAACGCAATCAAACATAATATTATGTCCACATGTAAGCTTTTATAAATTACATTATGTAATAATAAATAACTGCAAGCACGAGCCGGAAGTTAAAAGTTGGTCGACCATCATCGAACTTATAAAAGAAGGTTTTCTTTCGGTCTTTTTTCTTCCGTGCAAACCCGCCTTATGTGACTTAATTTGTCGTAATAGATAAAAGAAAAGTTTTGAATATCGGTGACCCTAAAACAACTATTTTATATTTTATTTATTGAGAGAAAATGGAAGTAGATATGTTTTCCTCTTGTTCTGGTATATGAGCAGCCGAAAAAAGCTTTTGATATTATATCTCCTTCTCCTGTTGTCTTTTGAAGAGGAAACTAAATAACGGAGGCAACTGCTGTGGACAAAGTCAGAACAAAGTCAGATGATCAAGAAGCATAGATAAAGGAGGAGGAAAGCCTTCACGTCTTGAAAGAAAGCCGAGAACAAGAGAAAACAAACAGTTGGAAGCGAAACAACCTTATAAAAATAAAACTGCCTATGCCACATAAAAAACAACAACGCCAACGCGAACGGTATCCGGAACAGAAGTCCTCCATGTTATTCTCTCCGTGAATCCAACTTTTTTCTTGTAAAATTTCTAGTATTAGTATCTGGCATATTATATCACTCTGCAACAAAGAAAAATATGAAATGATTTTTTTGGGTGGAAAATGTTGAGGAACAAGAACAAAAGTATGACAATGACGATACCCTTCACGATATTATGATGTGTCATAAAATGATGATGTGTTGGATGAAGCTGGTTCAGATCACCAAACACGACTTGACTCTGAGGAGGATGCAAACGGGATGATGATGATGATAAATGGGCGATTAAACCAGTTAGCTGGGGCTCCGAGTTCGTGTAAAAGATACGCACACGGTCATCATCATCAACGTGAAAATACGAAGCACCACTACCGTCAAAATCACATCCATCTTTTTGTATATTATGTACATATATATATTATTTCTTGGCTCCATTTCGTTCTCTCAGTTCACTCACATCACTCACTCCTATCCAAAAGTAACAGGGAGTGGAAAAATGAGGTCAGTCCTGACAAAAGAAGTTGAAAAAATATAATATAATTATAGCGAAAACGAATGAGCCAACTGATTATGATCATGATGAACTAATGCAGCTCTATGTAATCTGGTAGACATGGCGACTCTTGTGTATGAAATGATGAAGTATTAAAATATTGGAACATGTAGCAGCAAAGGTGATTTTTTTTGCATAGTTCGTTATGATTGTTTACTCACTCTGCGCCATTCTTTTCTAGCAATTTTTTTTCTTGCCTGCGAGCATTCACGCGTCTTGTTTGCTGGTTGACTTATTGAATGAATTTGATCATGGTCGTCATATTCAGGATGATGTTGATCTTATGCAGAGATTTAACCTAATTTATTGACTGACTATTCTCATTCCGTTCTTTTGTAAGTCATGTCAAACTGAACGTTTCAGCTCACGGTGATTATTTACTAAGTTTGTTGACTTCAGTCAATTTTTTTTATCAAATGAAATAGCTAAGCCCGTTTCATTGATTATACACCTTTTTATTCCCCAAACAAAAAAAAATGTGAATGCATTCATAATTTTTCCTTGATGAGAATAATGATGATCATGTTGATCATTCCAAAGTATATCCACGTTTAGAATGAAAAAAAGACCCAAGTACCAAGAAGTCATCGTACTTGTATCATCATCACCATCAATGTGATCATAATCACCTATAAAGTTTCAAACAATATTTAAATCACGGCCACGTTGAAAAACGTGTCGATGTTGTTACAATAAAAAAGGTATTATGCTAAAATCACACGGGATTATTTCCTGGTCGCTTGCTTGCTTACTAAAAAAACGACAGAAAATATAGCTAAACAAGCAACAAACATATAACACAACCTTACGTTAATAACGATGATAGCTGTCATGCGTGCAAACATGGCATGCATGCGGCTTGTTTTTCTCGCTGAAAAATCAACTCAAATAGAAAGAGACAAAGTAACAAGCTGCAAAGTCAGTAAATAACTACATGTTGTCTGCTCAGGAGGATGACGGTGATGCCGAAGTGAAAAAAAAAATATATGTAGAAGTGAGGAAAATAACTTGCATGCTCTTGCCTTCCTCCCTCATTTCGGTTTTTTTCATAGGCAAGCCAATATACATACTGTTCAACATGAGATATCACGACATTTACAAACTGACAGACAGTCGGGACAAGGAGTCATATTGAAAAAAAATGCCATATTAAAGAATTTTTGTTGGTACAAACAGAAACTTTTTTTTTAAATATGTGTGCATATGAGAAACATGAAAAGACGGCAATAACATATCTTTGACATTCGATCAGTTAGCGTTTGCAAAAAAGAGTGAGCGCATTATAAATTATAAAGCAGTGGAAAAATATTCATACGTCAGTAGCAATAATCCCTTTACGAGGATGAATTTTTATTGTGAGGAAGGAGAGCATCTCTGAACAACAAAATCTGTGCACCTTTTATTACTTTTATTTCTTAAGTTGCAAATAAAATTTGGATTAAGAGGGCTTCTAACCACACCAGATATAATGGAAATAGCGAGGCAAGGCAGTTTTATGAGCGTATTATTCTTACTTAATATATTACGTTTTATTCGTCGATTTTCCTTCTGCTGAACCTCGGCTGGGTGCCGTACAAAGGGTTACGATATCAAGCTTATTTGCAGCAGAGTAGGCTAATATGAGATCTCATAATCCACAATGCAATAAAATGCTCTCAAAAAATCTCAACCAGCAAATAAAATGCAGACCACAGCTCGTGAATATTGAAAAAAAATGCCATATTAAAGAATTTTTGTTGGTACAAACAGAAACTTTTTTTTTAAATATGTGTGCATATGAGAAACATGAAAAGACGGCAATAACA
>JAHZNF010002781.1:0-14330 GCA_027744215.1 Troglopedetes dispersus
TAATACTAGTATATTCGAAATTAAGTGCCACACTCAGAAATTTCTCTTGGGCCTTAACTCAGCCATCCATAAAGTTAAGAGAACATTGACTACTTCCGTCGTCATCACGATAATAAAAAGGAGGGTAAGGCAAGTTTCCGTTCTCCAAGACGTTAAATTTAGGTAACAAGACATGACCAGCTTTTTTTCTTCGTTCTTGTATTATTGCAATAATAATGTACTCTGTTATTATTACATAACCATGAGCACTGACTCCCAAAAATAAAATTAGTGAGTACTAGTAATAATAATGAGGAACTGGTAAAAAGGAAAATTCCATAAGTATGGTAATCGTTGTTACGTCTGAAAGCATGAATATCTGGTAGATCTGATGAGACAGTAACACGTTTGTTCTTTTTTATTTTTTGGTTCCATATTAACAGACTTTATTCCAGCACCACTACCACCACCACATCCATTCATTGTCCAAGAAAGAAATAGCAAGACAGTGAATTGCATTATTCTGCTCGAGAGATAAAGGATGTGGTTGTGTGCTCTTTCTTCACAATACCTTGGCGAAACGCATGATTATAAATGTGGGCATTTTGTTTTTATCTGGGAGCGTTGAGTCGCTGCAATAACGAGTAGAAAATTTTAGTACATTAGAGCGGCGCCTCTTGCTGAATATATTGTGGTTTTTGGTTGGACGAGAGAGATGGAAAGAAAATGAACTATGTTCCAGTAAACTTTTTCTGACACATGCACATAACAATATTATTAGGAGATCTGCTCGCTGCTGCTGAGGAAACACGGCTCCGTACTCCTTCAAATGCTATGTATATAATATGTATTATTTTTTTGTTCATGGTCTCACGGAGACCCAACTAATCTGGAACCACTAAAATGTTTAATGTATGTAATATGTGGTGGTGTTGGCGAGCGAACTGAAGAAAAAAAAAATCCTTGTGAGCGAGTTGTGCGAATCAAATGCAAGTACACAAGAACTAAAGTCGTCCGTCGTCCTGGAGGACATGGTGAATGGAGCAGAAGGAGTTCATACTAATGGACCAAAAAAAAAAGAACGCACTGTGTTGCTAGCAACTGATTGTGAGTGAACACACTTTCGGGTGGTATGTCTCCGAGGTCTGTTCCTGGCATGTGAATGTGCCTTTGTTGCTTTTTTTCCTTGGGTGCTCCCATTTTTTTTCGGAGTATTTTTTTTTCTTATCTGGTTCCATACTAAGTTTATTTTTGTTCCTCCAGCGACTGTTGTAGTGTGGACCTCAGTGCCACTTTTTTTTGTTTAGGATGTGTGAGAGAGAGAAAGAGAGCAGGACAGAATAGAGAAACGTGTGGGACGCTGTCTCACACCACTAATGATAATCATTTTACTATTTTTGTATTAAAACTCAATTTGAGTCACCAGTGCTTTCAACAGTGGTGAACCTAAATGACGTTATCATTTTTTTTCTTCCTTTCTCAGAGAAAAAGAGAGAAAAAATAATATGCGATTCTTATTATTATTATTATTGTCGGACGATGTGACGCGAGAAAACGTACTCTACTACTAGCTCGTCGCCTAACATAAAGGTCGTACTAGTGTGTTGTAGTCGACATGGTCGTGGCTGTCGCCTTCGTTCCAACGAAGAGCGACTAGCACTTTTTCCTCTTGTTGTTTTCCGTAGTCTTTGTGTTCCCTCGAATCTGAAGAATGAAGACAGGAGAATCGTTGATCATCCAAGCATGACGAATGGTATGTACTCAATTTTTCCATTGTAAATATGAATCGATTATCTTGGTAGCAGTTTTCTGGGGATATGGCAGCTAGCTTCTTCTTCCATTATGTTGTTCCTTTTGTCTGTTCCACCCAGTCGAAGTTCGGAGAAAGCGAGTTAATGCTTTAATTCTATTTTAGCGTCCCCATCATCGCCGCTTTACAAAAATAATGACTTCTCCATCTTCTTAGTTCTTTCCGCCAGGGCAGGGCAGGAGGCAGTGTAGGAGAAGTAGAACTGGGTCGTGGTGGTGTGTTCATAATACCTACCATGATAGTTTCGCACACACTTCAGGATCTTCAGTGTGTAGTAGCATCTTTTCTTCATTTCCCCCGAGTTTTGTGCATATCTGTAGTTCGTCTCTCATTGTTAAGTGGAGAGAACTGTACCTGGCATTACTACTGCGAACGAGTTAAAATATTTAAATGGGGAAAGATATAGTTTCGGCTCAAGAAAGTGGTTTTCCTTCCTCTCTCTCTCGCTCGTCTTGGTGACGCCTTGAGAAGAAGGGAAAAGGGGGAAGGCGAGCGCAACAATGCAAGGAAAGAGGATTTTTCCTTTTAAAATGCAAAATTATACGAATTGCTTTTACTTCGCCTACCGCTGCGACTAAATTATGCACGCCTTATTACTTCAGGAGATAAGTGTCTGCATGCTCTCTTCTCTAGTTAACTGTCAAGTTGAGACACTCCGCATGCCAAATCAAAGTAATGAAATATGGTAACAAACGCGAAAAACTTAAGGTACCTTCACTTCCTTAACTCACTCCTTCTCTGATAATATACGAGGAAGCTTACTTACGGATCACTGGAGCACATATGTATGTGTACATATGTATATGTAAGATCTATTTTTTTAGGTATGACTTCACATAAGTTTATAAGGGACATAAATCCTCTCTTAATTTTCATGAGAAAATGCCTGTGGAACTAACTAAATGGTCGATGTAACTAGAACTTTGGGGGCAGAGTGCATACTAATAATAATAATTAAGTACATCTGTGCACACAAAATACTTTAGCGACTCGTCCGCCCATCATCATTATGACTTTTCCAAGAGGAAGCGTCGCCACCGTGGTTTTCTCCTTCAAGATTAACTTTTTTTTTCTTTGGAGTGAGGAAGTGAAGTAGGCGAATACAAAAAACCAAGAATCCAGATGAAAAAAATAAAATAAATTCCTTCGGAGAACAACAAGCCTTTTTTTCAAGTGCGTGTCTTTCGCTCCTTTATTCCTTCCTCACATTGGTCAAATTGTGTGGCCCGCAGGAGGAAAAAAATATTTCCGTTAATCGCCCTCCTTCGTGAAAAGAAATTTAACTGTGAGCAAAAACATAAGACGTTCTTTAATATGAGTTGAGTGCAAAGAAAAGGGCTTAGTTTTTGTAGACTTCCTCTTTTAATAATGCTCAGGCTAAGTCGTTCTGATTCCTGGAGCACATTTTTTGCCCTTAATAACGCATTCTTTCTGGAGCATTTAGTTAAATGTGTGTGTGTTTATGTGTAAAAGTTTTGAGATCATAGATCTTCTGGGTAGAGTTTTTGGTTCTTGGTGGCGTCATCTGTCTCCACGCATTCCTCCAAGCATAACATTATATATAGCTTCATTATTATTTGTATTCCGTAAGTTATACAAACGGCATTATGTAGAATATTTTTTTAAGAAAAAAAAGAATTTTTTTCCACGAGACTAAAATATTCTCCAGACCACATCGTGTGTCTAGTAACATCTGTAGAGAGTTACTTATCAGTTGATCATCTTGTGACAAACGATATCCTAATCTTAGACCACAGGGAAGAGACACATGTCGCAATGAGCAAAGAACAGATTTGTTTGGTGACATATTTTCCTTCAAGAGAAAACATACCTCCATCATCCATAATTGTACGTGGTTCTGGTTCCACCATTTAGAGTCACATAAAAATCGAGGACAATTCTTGTCTAGCCAAGAGCACTATCAAATTATTATTTGAAGAGTGAAAAAAGTAAAGATGTGAGGTCAGCAGAAGAATATTTTTTTAAATGACATGTCTATTCACAAGCCATCTATGATATCGTTAGCCTTTATGGCATTTTTCTTGGTCCGTGTCAGTCTAAATGGAGTTTGTGTTTGGATCAAAAGTGGTCTCAGAGAATTGTCAACTCTCATTTGAGCACAGATGACTGCTCCTTTTGTCTTTTTCCCACATCTGTCGAACGAAGGCTTGAAATTTTTGAAGATGAAAAGTATCGGAAAAAATATCACAGTATCTACGTAGATCTGTCTGAAAAATCTATGGTGTCTGAAGGATATTCCTAACTGTTAAAATTCATGTTGAAAGCCACCTTTGACATTCAAATTTTTACTAGGGAGATAACACAAAAACGAGTGGACACATGACGATGCATCAATCTTTATACTTTTGATCCTGGCAGAGATCATTCTAAAATAGAAATGAATGGCACGAGGTCAAGCGAAGACCTTCCTCGTATTAAATAGTTTGTGTGTATGAATAGATGAGAGAAACATTCTGTCACATCAGATCTTCTTCATCATCATCGTGCCTGCCTGCAACCAAGTGAGATTTTGCTATCAGATGTCACACAGCTTTTTTTGCCTCATTGAGATGACTGCATCTCAATGAAGACATAAAAACTGAAAATTTTAACTGCTTAGATTGAAAAGAAGTAACTGGACACCAGCAGCACCAGAGACCTTACTACGGGATATTAATTTTGGCATCACTTTTAATGTTTTACGCCTGAGTACACTTTTACAACTAAATTTACACAAAAATCTTTGGTTAATGTTGCATATAATTTATTACTGATTTGACTCCTTGCCAGTTTAGTAGAAAATATTATGAATTAACAACTGCAGTCAGCCATTTAAAACTTTAGCAAAACTACGAGTTTTGATGAGTTCACTCACAGGATGCTTGCTTTCAAATTTTTTTTATTATTCCAGAGTATTGACAGTTCAGCCAGAGTCAATATGTTTCCTTTATTTACCAAGAAAATAATCCATTTATTTTTTATGATGTGCATCCATTCACCTTGTCGCCAGAGGGATTACGACGAGAAGGTAATAAATAGTCAGGCTCTCCTTATCACTTTCCTCACTTCCTCTGGTTGCGGAGCGAGAAACCTAATACACAATATCGTGTGAGAAAAAATAGCATGCATATTATTCTGTAGTGCTAAATTTTCCTAAGCTTATCCATCAATTTTTACGGATAAATGAATATATATTCTACATAAAAAAATTGTTCAAATGTGACACTATTATGGGGACAAATTTTCTCCATCAATACGCCCCAAACAAATTCGATATTCATTCTGCCAAAAAAAGTAAATTATAGCCTTGCACAGTTTTTTTTTCTTGGTAGTCAATGCTCTCTCAAAGAATCACAACATGTTTTTCAGATAGATAAATAGTGACTGGGATTTACTACTGGTTTGTGGAACAAAATCTGGAGAAGCTATTTCGACCACATTGCCTCGTAAATTTTTGGACGTGGCATCGGAATACATTTTTTTAAAGAAAAAGTATCACCGAATCGGAGAATTTTTTTTTCTGAAAAAAAAAAAAATTAAAATACACAGTTGACTTAAGGGAAAACCTTAAGGACCCAAGGTGTACTTATCAACGCATAGTATATGAGCTCATTCCCTGACATATTGAGGGGAACGCAACTTATGGCACATGTTGGAGGTAATGAGCACTCCATATTTCTCTTCACTGTCATTTATCTTTTTCTGGTTTTCCATTTCCATTTACAAGAATGGAACTCACTTCTGTGTAGTTGGAAAAAGGCGAAGAAGCTTCATAATAACAACCACAGCAGCAGCAGCAGCAAAAAAGTCTGCTTCTTTTTTGTATTAATGTTGGTTATTTATTTGAAAAAAAGTGGGATGATACCACAAGCCATTTTTTTTCTTCTTCAAGCGAAATTCTCGATCACTTTCTGTGTACGTTATCGATTTGGGAAATGCATTTGTATGTAAGAGAGAGAGACAGAAACACACACACAGAGAGAGAGAGAGAGAAAGAGAGAGAGAACTGAGAAAAGAAACAGGAAGTACTGACCAACAGCTAGAAAAAAAGGAATTGGTTGACTGCTGTACGGTTTCATTTTTTTTAGTAATATGTTCACATGCTCCGTTTTGAATTGTAATGCTCTGGCATCATAAAACATCATGTAAGATTCTATAAAGTGTGTGGTGGTGGTCTGCGGAGCGAAGCGATACAATGTCGAAGTAAAAACTATTATTTAAGATGAGGCAAAGCTGGGAGATGCTTGCTGCGACAGCTTAAATTTGTTCGAATATTATGTGGAGGCAACGTGCTGCTGGTGGAATATAATGTGGCAGGTTTGAAAAGAAAGACGTGGTTGGAACGGTACTGGAGATTGGATCTTGCCAGGTTTATTCCTTTTGGTCAATTTCCCAGTAATGATATTACATTTTGGAAGTTTTTTTTTCTCGGGAAGGAAATGTGGGAACATTTGGAGGCTTTAATGATTTAGTCTTTTTTTCTGCAGAAAAAGCATTACTAATATTGCGTGACTGGAAGACTTGTAGTAGTAGTTTGAATTTATTACGTTTCCTTTTGTTCACATTTTTTTTCCTCCAAATATAAAGTAGATCCTCTAATGGTGGTACATAGTATGGAGAGATCTATGGAGCTAGCTTGCCATGGAGTCATTTTCTATTCTCTCCGATTTTTTTTCCTCTGTGTTCTTTCGATAGGAATATAATTAGCGAATTTTCTCCCGTATCGATTTTGGACTTTCGTGGTGGAGAGCTTCCCATACAATCTCTCTCAGCTGCTGAGAGAAGGAGGAAGGAGAAGGAGAGTGATAAAATATTTAAAAAGTATGATTGCAAAAGGGAAGAACGTACAAACGCCTTTTAAAGCTTCTTTAATACATTATGTAATTGGGATTATTAGGCGTATATAACAAGCCATTATCAAGTAATATTATGAGTGGATGTTCAATAACTTCTTTTTTTTGTCACTCCTCTGCTCCTGCTCCGTTCTCTCTTCTCTTCTCCAGGCCGTATTCTTCGCTCTCTACTTCTTATGTCTGTGTAGTAGGAAACCGCAACGTAATCCTCCAAAGTCCCAATGTGTGGCTACGGAACATAAAGTGGGGAAATGTGTTTTATGTGTTTTCTGCTTAACGTACGTACACGCTCCGTATTTTTATGGTAATGTCCGGTCGATGATACATACATAATTAAACATTCAATGAAGCATAAAAACTTCTTTTTTTTCGATTGGCTCTCTTGTTGTAGTAGTTGTACGAGTCCTCAGTGCGTGGAAAGCGAAAAAAAGTGGATTTTTTTTCTATTTGCTGTATTTCTTCCTTATCTGAGCCCATGGTCTATAGTAAGGGATGTGATGTGTGGGTGAACATAGTAATTTTGAACAAAAGCATACGTTCCACTTCCTAGTCTAAGTACTGTGGTAGTGCTACGTAGCACAACAAGACACGAAAATAAT
This sequence comes from Troglopedetes dispersus, assembly GCA_027744215.1. Taxonomy (NCBI): domain Eukaryota; kingdom Metazoa; phylum Arthropoda; class Collembola; order Entomobryomorpha; family Paronellidae; genus Troglopedetes; species Troglopedetes dispersus. The sequence goes on from JAHZNF010002781.1 coordinate 7,242, forward strand.
AATAATAGCATGTTACGCATTCTCTTATCGGGGATCCAGAGAATGGCAAAAAATCAATTCCCTTTCATTTTTTTTTTGGATACACATGAAAGAAGCAATAGTTGGTCTGCTATTGTTTGTGATGCTTTTTTTGTTATTTCTCTTATGTACTTCGCATTACTCAACTATTGCACATTCCAGTTTGGCTTTCCTTTTACTTTGTTTTTTTTTCTGCTCAACGAATGTAGTATATAATATCCAAATTATGCTCCACTATGCTTGCTCACTTGGAGGAATGAACAAAAAAAGCGGACCACCCGACGACCAAAATGTTAGTTTGTATAGTTATGTATAAAAGCATGTTCGACTTGAATATTTATTTAGAAAAAAAGTATACATAACAGATTTTGCAATGAGTTAGTGAACCTTGTGTGCTCATAACACTTTATTATGGTTTATGGGTGTCTGGAAGGTGTGAGGAAGAAAGAGGGAAAAGCTCGCTTCACACGACAACAACACAAGTCCGCTTAGTTTTTTAGTTAATTCTTATCGATTAAACTTGAATGGCGGTGCACCAGCCCTTGTGTCAATGTTCTTACGGAGAGAGAGATGTGTGACGATAAGTCGTCAAGTTATTTCCTTTTTTTCTCCTCTCCGTCTCACACGGCATGTTTTGTGTGTCCATAATAAATTAATTTTTTTGGGGTGTCTCGACATATCCGCAAAGGGTTGCGAACTTTGCGAACACACGTTTCAGATATGAGATTATACAAGTTTTTGTGGTAGCCGTTTGTGGCTCGTGCCTGTCAGTCTGCCAAAACAAAATGGAAGTTGAGCCACCACCACAAGCAGCAGCATAATGGTCACATTTGATGAAAAAACAAAACTGGTCGAAAGGAAAATTGAAATAATAATTTTTCCCTGTTAATACTTTGTTGTTGTTGTTGTCGTAGCAAGTGCATAGGTTTTATAACGCGTGGTTTCAGTGTATTATTGAATGAAGTCATTAAGATTGCGGGGAAAGCGTCTATTGTTTATCGCGACTGCCAAAACTGCTCCATAATGTCTGGCCAAGTTGAGAACCTCCATTCGATGAGTAGCACTGGTGTGTCCAGTGGTGCTTAGACGAGCTTTTCAAGAAAATAATTGGGTAAGTAATCTTTATGTGTCATCTCACTTTATATTGACTCAAGTGTTGGCCGTGAGAATGACTTACATACATTCTTCATTCATTCTCTCCTTCCCGTTGTTTGCTCCATCAACACGGTCAAAGCCTCAGCAACAGTTCAGCCACACCAAAAAAGAGTTAGCCATCACAGATGATTTTCATTACAGATAAAGTCATACGTTTTTCTCTGTGTGCATTTTAATTGCTAAACTTGACTGAAGCATGTATGTAGTATTCCAGGATAATTTCTCCAGATTGCCTTTTGTGGCTGGGAAATTATGTGATAATCATTTGATAATCATAAAATAATGGACAACTTCCTCACGTGAAAAAAGTTCATATTTCTTTTCAGAGGAAAAATGCAAAAGGCAATAATATTATTATGTCAGGCCTGCCTCTGTTCTCATTCCTTTAGAATGAATTGAAAGAAGTGGGGAAACTTGAGAAATTTGGAGTTGGGAGGAGGTGCAGCACTGCTTCTTTTTTCTATCCTGCCCTGTCCAACATTCTTTTTTGCGCCGGTAGTCATGAACGTCGAAAACTTGTTCGTTTTAATTACGCTTCAACATTGTCAAATCATGAAAATCATAATTTCCTGTTTTTTTCCAGCCCAACTTGTAATATATTATTTTTTCTTGTACAAAAATTATTCATTCACGCTGAGAGTGAAGGATTACACTTGTAATGAAGTTTGATTTTTTTGTGGATTTTCAAAAAAAATTGAGACTGAGAGCAAAAGCATTAATAAAAGTTCAGTGTAAAAATGAATACATTAAATCTCTCTCTTTCTCGTAAAAAACTACATGCACAAGTTTTTTTGTTTATGTTTGATGTTAATTTTTTTATTGGTTAATCTACTCAAAGTGGTGTATGTCTGTGTGTGCATCTGAGCCAAACCTACTTGAGAGAATGGCTCTACGCATATCACTTGTGAAGCTTCCTGTCTTCTTCAGAAAATTTCCTCTTCATTCATTCCCCGCAATTGGAAGCAGATAGATAGAGTAAATAAACAAAACATCTTCTTTTCATTGACTCTCTCAAAAAAAATCGTGCCAAGTCTATTAAATGCAATTGTGGAAGTGCTTCCGAAGTATATTACACGCAATATTATTAGTGTGTCGTGTTATTATTGGCTTCTTTGTGTGCACAGGCCCATGTGTGCACAAAATCTAAATAGAGGGAACATAGTTGAACCATGATTTAAATACATGGTAATAATACTCTTACGCACTACAGCTTTTGTCGGATTATAATAAAATTGATTATCATCAGCGAGTAATGATATTTTTCCTCAACCCATTTACACAATTATATATGGGCGCATATACATATATGCATTTGTGTTTTGTTCGGTGTAAAACCTTCAAAAATGATTTAAAAGCTGACAACATCCCATGGCCACACTTCACATATATCTTTTGTTTTTCTACGAAAAAAAAACACATGCATGTCAAGAAACAAAGTTTATAAACATTCCAGCTAACTGTTTGTGGCCACGTTACATATGACACTGGAGGAAAGTTCGTATAAATGTTATACCTACATACTTGTCGGTGTTTGAAGTAAAACGCGTGGTCGTTTCTGGTTGACTCGGTTTCACGTGTTATCCAGGGAAAATCTGAAGAAAACAATAAACAAGAAATGGGAGGGTAAACAGTATTTCAATGTGCTGGCTTTTTGGAGCCAGTAGGCTGGAGCTTTCCAACATAAAATATCCTTCCACACTACACACCCGGAATAATAAGCATTCAGGCCGCTTCTCCTCTCCTGAAAAGAAAGTGAGCCAAATGAGAAAAAAAAAGTTTGGAGGAAGGAAAAGGAGTTTTTGTGAGCGTGAGTTGTGTGCACACTGACAGAAATGTTTACATGACATTTTACCCTTTATCTAAAGATATTATTCCCGTGTTTCATTCACGATTTATGACTTAATGCTTCTCAACTTGGCCTTTTAGTTAGTGGAAAGAAAAAGGATGTGGCAATATTTTTTGCTAATGGTTGGGTAATCTTGAAGTTCCCACATGCTCCCTGGATTCTTTCCTAATTTACGCATGTCTCTGCTGGAGTCCTTTCTGTAACGGGAAATTTTGTTGGGTACACTGGAGGTGTGCACCAAAAAAAACTAATGGCAACCCATCACCCTAATAATAATCTATTTGAAACAAGTTTATTCAACACACTTCCAAACGACTTGGATTCAAAAGCCGTGGCACATTTGTCAATTAGTGAGTGCTATGGGGGAAGTCGTTACGGTACAATATAATTTTTTTTCCTTTTTTTATGTGGGTGCGCGAACGCACATTCAAATTCGCATTAATTTTTATTTAAAAAAAAAGAGATTTTCACTGATTCGAATTATAAATTGAGAGCGTCTCGGGTAGCTATATTTCTCCATCTGGTATCCTTGTGGGTGGTAACACTAAATAATAATTTTGTACGGGAAATGGAACATTGTAACGTAATGTATAAATTCTGAGAAGCAGTTTGTCGTGTGCTTTTATTACTTATGTATAAAAAAGGGATTCTAATAATGTGATATATGTGTGTATATTTGAGATAAAAAAAATTTGTACGAGAATGTCAATTTATTTATTTCTTTCTACTTCCTAATTTAACACAGGTTTTGCTAGAAGTCAGAAAAGGATGAATACATGGTTGAACCCACCTCCTCCACAAAAGAATCTCTCGTCATCAATTCATCATCGTCATCATTCCTGAAAGAAAAAAGGTTTTCTCCGAGCAATCCGCATCCGTTGGGTTGTATACACATTTCGAATCTATTTTTATTTGGACCACCCACCGCCCCAACTTTGGAAGTGAAATCAGTGATGGAGCATAAAATGGGAGTTGAGGGTTTTCTCGCACAAAGCTCATTACAACGGATTCATCGTGGAAACCATGTGCTCAAAACATATGACTAAAGATTTCTTTTTAAAAGAAACTTTAAAGAAACGTGCTACTGGTTTAAATTATTTTAGAGTGTGACTCAGAAATTTATTGCCGTCAGCCTCATCAGAGATTATACTTAATACATGGTAAAGAGAAGGTTCCTTCCTGAGGTGAAGTTAACGTGGGGTACGTGCTCGGATCGAAAAAGGAGACAAGGACGGAGCGGGAAATGACTTTCTTGTAAAATAGAGCGTAATCGTAGCCGAATTAATGAAACTTTCGTTGTAATAATATTTTTATTACGGGGAGAGAGAGCCTCCTCTACTTTCATGATACGCGGACGACACCACGATAGCAAGCAACCAACCACCTCTGAGTTATAATCAAGACTGATGGAACGACCAAGACTTTATTCACTAAGGAGAATCTTTCAACTTGTGCTACATAAATCTATTGCGGATGAGTGGAGATGAAAAGCTGGAAAATTTTTTATTACTCCAGAGAGAAAATTAAATAAATGATGATGATGAGTTGAGGACTGTCCTCCTTATCAAAAGACAAATGCGAGATAGAGGAAAAGTTTGTTGAAAAATATAAGACTTTTCTGTGAAAAGAAACGGAACTTGGGAAGAAGCAAGTTGACATTTTATGAAGTGTGTGGGTTTGTATACTCTCAAAGAAGAAACCAAGTTCAGAAACGCGATGATACCCAGAGTCACTTTCAACAGCATAGCTCTTATATTGTAGTAAATGTTTATAAAAAAACGAGTAAATCAATACTTTTAAACAAATACATATATTATGATACATTGTATATCAAAGTTGCAGCATCGACAAAAATTTATTGTTATCTCGTGCAACCAAACGGGGTTATCTTTTTCTTTCTGGGTTTGACTAGCAAACAAGTGTCTCTGAAAGTTTTTGAACATCTCCCCAAAAATAGGAAAGGAAACTCCTTTATGTAGCTCCTTACTCTACCATGTTCAGAGTTTGTTGATGTCCTCAGTATGGAATCACATTTTGTGCGTTAATCGTAAAAGTTGAAGGAGGCCCAGCAGATAAGACTAGAGAGAAAGAGAGAGAGAGAGAAGTGTTATTATGGGACAATCTTTAAGCCTAGCCCCGATCAATCTTGGGAGTTCTTGTCATCAGGGAAATAAAGGACATTATTGCCGTTCCGGCTCATCGCTTCCAGAAGCCATTACTAGCGTTATCACGAGTATATTTTGTGATGTGCTGGTGCTCTTCTCTCGAGCCTTATTTACGGAAACCAAGTTGTGGGTCAAGATGATGCACAGCCCCATCACTCGTCCCAAGCTTTCAGCATGGAAACGAATTCGGAGAAAGGAGTCCTGCTCCTCGGCAGTTCAGGCTGCTTCGACGTGCCATGAAGATCCTGCCTGCTTGGGTCAAGCCACTACTGCTTCGACTCCGTCACTCCATAAAAACTTTTGTTTCGCCAAGATTTTTCAGTTTGTAGTTTTCTTCCTTGCTGTTCATAACTTCCACCTCTTCACTTGTGCACCTGTTCCGCGCCCGTCTGTTACTTCCAGCTCTGTGGTAAGTTCAAAAACTCCTCAACCTCCATCCGATATTAATAAATTATTGCTTGAAGCCGTCGGAAGCAAAAAAATAAAGTTTGCATCAAATAAGCTTTTAATACAGCAGCGCCAACTAATTTACTCCCAACCTCTTTCTTGCATAATAAGGAAATTAAGGTTTTTTCCTCTGCCGTGCCTTTAATATTAAAATGCGGAAGCAGGAGTCAGACCACCTCACAAGCGTGAACTTTCTACTACATCATCAAACTTCCTTCTCACAGATTAAAATAGAGTTATGACTTCAATAAAAACGATAAACATATATCTCAACTTTTTCACACACGTTCATCGCTTCACGTCCCGAAAATGTAATTACAAAATTGTCAAACAAGGTAAAGTAGTCGTGTTGCTCCCGATCCAGAAGCTCCCAATTTAGAATATTGTGAGCTTCCCGAGCACTAATCATGATAGATGAAATCATGCAAAACATACTTAGGAAACATGATGGTGACAACTCCCAAGTTGACAACAGACTAATAGGACAAGCCAAACAAGTGGAAGTCACAGGAAATTGTTTTATATTTTTTGTCTATCTCCAAAACGAGCCACTCTGTCCTTATTACACCCTTCAGCGGGAGGAGAGGAAGCAACAAAAATGTTGAATGTAGTAGAAAAGTTGAATGAGATGAAAGAATGTCTTGTTATGAGATTGTTGGACTTCTTCTGACCAGTTCTCTACTGGTTAAGCCCAGTACTGTGCTCCTCTGGTGATGAACGGAAGGACGAGGGAAATTTTTTGCTCTTGTAATACGTTAGAGTTTGAGTGCTCCACATTATTATTTGCGCCAGGGGGCTTTCCCTTTTAAAAAAATGTAAAGATATTGTTATCCCTCATGTATTGTCAATTGGATTTCAGTGTTCCCAAGCGACATGGCTGCTTGTCCTCTCCTGACATTTCTTCGGGGTGAGATGTTGCGAGAGTTGGGAGGAGGGAAGTGGGAGAAAATGTGAAGTTAGCTGAGGAGAGTGGAGCACTCTTCCTCGATCGCCATCTGACGAAAGTGCGCAATTGTGGAGTTAGGATGATAATAGAAGTGCTCTGTAGGGAGGAAATTAAAGCCATGACAATGCTCCTTGAACACGTTTCAGTTGCTCGTATGGAAAACTCAAGTGCCATAAGCATTGAGTGTGCCTCTCTCTTGCTGTGCTTTTTTTCTCTTTGGTTACGTTACCTCCATTACATCTGACTTCTGTGTGTGGAGAGAGAGAGACGCTGCTGCGCTGGCAGTAAAGTGTGCGAGTAACTTGTAGATTTGTCGCGTTATTTTTTTGCCAACCCCCGTTGTGTGTTTACCAGACTGGATTGATATTGATAGCCTGGATTGCGTGTGTGTTTTCCTCTATTTAATATCCTTGAACAAAAATATAACAAAAAAATATCGGTTGGCTTTACTTTACTGACCCTCCAGGAACCCAAAGGTAGGGACCTTTGGGTTTAAAATTTTAATTTTTTAA
>JAHZNF010002783.1:0-10925 GCA_027744215.1 Troglopedetes dispersus
TAAAGGCGAATGAGACCAAATTTTTCGCGTCAAAATATATGTATGACCACTCCCTGTGGATGTCAACGTACCTATACAAAGATTTACATTTTCAAATGTTTACGTGCCTTCAACCCGGAATCCAACATTTAAAGTCAAAACATATCCCAGCTATTTAACTCAAAGACACGCCTTCATTTCTTTGAGTAGAATTTGAACTCAAACTATTTCCAAACATGGAGGAAAGTGAACAAATTTATTTGAGTTGCCTCAGTTCTCCTCTAGTTTGGTTGACGAGAGGATCGTGTTTACGGAAGGTAACCTATTTTGGAAATGGAAACAAATAAGCCCAGTACTATTTTTCAGATGATTCAAGTAAGTACAAAATAAGCTCGTGGTACATACACAAAAATTAGACCACATTTCAGAAGGGTAAACTAATAACAAAAATCTTCAAATTCAAAGGAGGAGAACCTTGAGACAAATTTTTCGGCATTTGGTATTAAGTACAATTATCCTAATCGAACATCAGCAAGAAATGACGATGGAAATGATAACGACAGGAAAAAGCAAAATCCAGTTCCAAGTGTAGTAGAGAGAAAAGCAAAGTTTCGAGGTTCAAGTGGAAGACCACCTCCGGAAAATTTTTATAGCCACGAATTCATGGGGAGCAGACTCCACAGTTCCATGCTTGTGGATAACCTTCAGGGTCACTTTAGGTCGGCACAGTGGTGGAGCCCCTCACAGGATTCACTGCCCGTTGAATTTTTTCAGGATACGTCGTTACATGGTTAGAAAGATTGCTCGAATGCTTAAAAATTCGAATAATGTAACGATTCGTACAACGCTGTGAATTTATTGATGATAGGATTGAAGTACATTGGGCAGTCCAAAAGACATATATCCGAAAGGTAACACACGTAAGGAAGCTCCTTCGGCATAATAAGGCAATTTTTATACATGTACATATGTAACTGGCTGAAAAATAATTTACAACAAAATCGTAGGATTTTCTGGTTCGTGGCATTTGTGGTTAGCTTGTCGGTAGCTGTGTGGCTCATTTCAGAGATGTGGATCAAGTACAAATTAAATCCCGTGATTGTATCTTTCCAGCCGTTTGAAACCAATGTGGATCAGATACCTTATCCAGCAGTTACAGGTAACTTTCATTAAATACAATTTCGGGTATTATTAATCTTAAGGCAATTGTTTTTTAAAAATGTTTTTGTACTGATCCGTGAACCCTGAGCAGTGTGCAACATGAACAAAGTCATGAAGACAAAAGCAGACGATTTCATTCAGTGAGAACTTGTGATAATATTTAAATGCCACTTTTGATTTGTCCTCATTTCATAAAAAAATCCACGTACAAGTTAGCTACATAATTTATTATTACGAGTATAGACGAGCCCTTCAAGGAGACCGAGAAGCATTAAGAGATGTGTACTATTTGGAGCACGTTTGCACTTCAACGCAGAGCTTTTCGAAGCGATTTAACTATTCCATTATTAGCAAAGGTGGGTTTGGTGACGGTGTTGAGTTACTTCAAAAACGAAGGGACGAATTAATGCTGAACGGAACAGCTTATATGGAAAATCTAACGAGAGTGAATAATTTTCTTCGGAGAGCTGCACAAAACTGTTCCGACATGATTCCTTTGTGTGCTTGGCAAGACCAGGAGATGAACTGTAATGACCTCTTTCGACCTATTGAAACTGGTAAATCTCAGAGCGTTCATTTTTTTCATCTTAGACTAATCGTAAGTCAAGTTAGATAATGATTCAATAGTATTGAATCAATACTTTTTGATGATTACAGAATTTGGGAAGTGCTGCACTTTCAACATGATTCCGCTTAGTCTCCTCTTTACCCGACGGTAAAAGCTCACCCAATTTTCATACAATATTACCTACTCTTTGTAGCACAAAAGTAATTTACATAATGGATTTGTAAAAGAAATGACTCGCGAGAGGATCCAAAAGAAATTCGTCAATGGAAAAAATGGGACATTGACCAGGATGGATTGCTGCTAACCCTCAGTCCTGACGAACTAGAGTTTCCAAGAAGGCAGATGAAGGCGGGGCTTACCAATGGGTTATCTTTCCTCCTCAATGTAAATTACAAAGAGTATTATTGCACGTCATCGGATTCTGTGGGATTCAGGGTAAATTTTGCTGAGTATTATAAGGTTAAAAAATACGGTTCTGAATTCTGATTGATTGATTAATGGAAAACGGCACTGCACCACAAAATGTAGATGGCCACACACTTGCCAGTGGAACTCCCAAAAATAGCTGATTTCGGGATTAGTCTGCGGCCCAAATCAGAAATATTTGTGGACGTTGATCCCCAAATTACAATGGTCGACCAGGACATCTTTGCTTTCTCTCTCGTAAGTTATTATACATAGTATAGATATTATAAGATAGTCTCACTTTACCCAATCATTGTTGAAAACTAGACTACCAGAGTATATTGTCACTTATCAGGATAAGCGAAACTGCTATAAGACCGGTGAGTATAAACTGGCTCACTATAAATATTACTCAGTAAATAACTGCATTGATGAGTGCATAGCAAATGCAACGAAAGACAAGTGCGGATGTAAACGATACTACATGCCAAGTTAGCACAGACACTTTTTTAATAAACACCAAAATGAAGTCGGCACAGGATTTTACAGCTAATGATTAATTTTAATTAAGGAAATTCTTCAGAACGCCTATGTGGACCACAAAAGTTTGAATGTGCAGAAGAAGTGAGATGTAAGTTTTGGCATAGTTGAATAGGTATGTGTTCAAAAGAACCAATACAGATTCAGTTTTTTGCTAACATGGGCCAGATAAGAAGACCAGAGAAGGAATTCGAAATACATGTTCCATGTGTTTGCAAAGTTGCACGGAGGTATACTATGAACCTGAGACAACATCCACTCCATTGAGGGAAGGGATTTGGAGACATTTGAATGGATCCAGTTCTCCAGACTGGTAAGGAAATTGCATCAAATACGCTTTATAATGTTACGGTTGTAAAAACAGCATTATTAATAAAAATTTCCAGGAATGAAAATGATCTCAGCATCGTTCATGTCTACATTGGTCAGGATTCATTTTACGCGAAAGTTCGAAAAGAGCTTTATGGACCAACAGATCTATTTGGTACAACAATCAGAAGTTTAATTAATTAGACAACATATTATCAAAAATACCTACTTTAGAGATGAAATACATTTTGCTCTTTTCATAATTTAAAGCAAATACAGGCGGTTTGATGGGCTTGTGCCTGGGATTCAGTGGATTGAGTCTCATGGAAGTTATTTACTTCTTGACACTGCGAGCGTGGTGGAAATACAGAAGGAAGCGGGCCATGAATACGTTGGCTGAGGAAGAGCAACGATTAAAATGGGCATCAAGTGCAAAGTCACCTGCCTTTGCAACCTCAAATAAAAATGTTTTCAGAGAGAAAGTCGACACGCGAACTCAACACAATGGAACGTATTACAAAACAGTTTTTGGGGAAGTAGGCTAAGTTCAAGATTAACCCAAATTTGTACATTGTGCAAATTGTCTTGCCACAGTGCATAATAATGGTAGTCCCGGAAGTAGTATATTGTAAAACCGAATCTCATTAAATTATTGCATGTGATGAAGTAACTACTCGGAATATTAAAAATTATGATGATGATGGTGGTGCTCCTCGTGTGGATGATGATGCTCTTCGTGTGTGTGGTGGTGCTGGTGTGCTGCTTGATGGTGATGTTCAGTTTCGTGGTGATGGTGATGGGCGTGACTTCCTTCGGTTCCATGATGGATATGCTCGTGATGATCATGATGAAAATGCTCATGATCATGGTGCAAATGATGGTCGTCTCCATGATGGTAATGTGAGTGTTCAGGTTCGTGATGAAAGTGAGTGGGATCATGGTGGCGATGAGTGTAGAGACTTTCATAGCGTTGACTATTATCGCTGCGGTGATGATAGTGGCTATGGTTGCCTTCGTGGTCGTGGTGATGCAAAGAATGGTCACTTCTGTCGCGCCGATGGCTGTGGTCGCTTCCGTGTTGGTGATCATGATCATGATGATGATCATGTCCCTGGTGAAAGCCGCCGTGGTGACTTCTATTATGCTGATGGTCGCCAGATTCTCGCCTTCGTTCAATAAAATTACTCAGTTGTTCCCCAGATTGGAATCGAATTATTGTCACTCGACTACTCTGTTTTTCTTCCACCTCCCGTGGATGGACATTAGGTATTTGTTTGGTGATAGCTTTCTTTAATTTGCCAGAACCTTTCGATTTGTTACTGGACTGAGAGGGTCGCGATTTCAATGGACCTGCTACATTGTCGTTGTCGTTCGGGGCATCATGTTTGTTGACTTGGTTCTTATTCTTGCTATCAGTGGATTGCTGGTCTTTGTCCTTCTTCCCAGGCTTCTTGATTTTTTCAAATATTCTCTTCAACTTGTTCTTGGGCGCACCCTGATCAGTTTGACTCTGAACGTGGTACTGAACTACTTCAACATTTACACTTAGGTCATCTGGGATATGGAGACCGGGTCTTTCACCATATCCTCTCAAAAATTCAGTTGTGGAAACATTCTCTTGAAGAAAGAAATCTGTACCTGAATTTCGACCAGGCCCGACTGTTTCTCCACTTTCCTGGTTTCTCCTCTTCTGGAGGCAATAGGCAAAGGCGTCGTGTAAAAAGCAAGTTTCCATAAACTGAAAAAGCGGAAGCAAAAGTGGCAGCAGAACGACAGGCAGGAATCCAGTTCCATGAAATGGTTGCTCCCATGCAATCAATTCACTTGCGGAACCAGGAGCACGAAAACAGCCCTATAGTAGTATATTGTAGAATTTCTGTGTACAATATAAACCTCCAGAAACTAGTATATACTGAGGGAGACTGATAACATTTACCTGATCATAAATTGAAGAGAGCACTCTCTCACAACCAAAAATAATTTCTTTGCAGCACGATTGGGGTAAGGTTTCTTGCAGTGCATTTTCACCTTCTTCCAACGGCTTTGTAAGATAGTCGGAGTAATTCGTGTGGCCACAGCAGCGCTACTTTCACCAAAAACTTACTTTATTGATTCAATGGCAATTGGTTGTAAAATGCTTTCCAAATAATCAAAACCTTATGTAATACCTGAACCCGTTGAATATAATCCATCAGATAAGGGACACGTTTATTCGTGAAAAAGAAACTGCGAATGTAGTCCTTGGTCATGTCACCTTTCGCCAAAGCATTGGACAGCAGCGGCATTGGGAGGACGCTTAAGATGCACAGCGCTATATGACTAAATAGTGTCTACTACAAAAATTAAAGTAAAATCAGCTTTTGTCACCAGTCATTATTTAGTCATTAACCTTTTTGCTTGTCTAATATTACCATACCGCATGAACTATCCATGGAATATTCAATTCCACTTTGAGGATGTAGATTCCAGTGGGACCAACAACGAAAAGGTTCAAACCGCAGACTACCAAGAGGATGTAATATCCAGCATGCTGGAGCACGCTAATTGCTTCATAAGTGATAACAAAGTAAATCCAGAACGAGAGGAAAATGACAGAGAAAAACTGGAAGTCAGAAGGATGGAAATTTAATTCTTTGAAACACTTGAAGTTGGGCCAAAATTTTTTATTGAATTTCGTACCATCATTAGAGAAATTTGGACAAGGGCAACTTCAACTATGTGCTCCTTCATGATGAAGCGTTATGAAAATTCGTTGCTGACAAAATTAAATCAAACTGAAGGAATCATGAATTTACTGGTTGTCATTTGTAGCTGGTTCCAATATAAAATGGTAGTGAGTAATTGAATGAACTGAGCATGGTACAAAAAACGTAAATGACACAAAGTGATTCAATCTGATTTTGTAAAAAAAAGTATTTTCGTTCTTTTTATTAGTTTTTTAATTTATAATAGTTTTTTGCCATACATTTTAAGTGACGACGAAAGGTCTCTGTACATATCTCCCAAAGTAACAAGAATAACCAATGTACATAACTTGGAAGCGGAGAATTTCTTTTCGGTGGATTCAAGATTCTGGAAGACTCCATCAATAGACTTTTTAACCCCCACCCAGCTCGCCTCCCTCGGCAAAGCACCACGTAAACTTACTGAGAAGGTCGACTCGTAAGGTAGGAGTGCTTTCGTTTTGTCTTACATAATATTATTCTCTTGGTTCACTTTTTACAGCAATCCAAGGAGTACAAAAGTGCAACTTACGTGAGTGAGTGTTGACTTTGTTCTTTGTTGTGGGTCGGGTATATTTGATTTTTTCGAGCGCGAACATCGGCAAGTGTTTTTCTTTTCACATGCAAAACCTATACTAAAAGTTTGTTCATGCATTTGCATTGTTCAACACAATAGTTTATGGATGTCAAACATAAATTGGCCATTGATGTGGTTCACAACTTGTGGTTGGTCTTAGTCTTGTGTCTTCTTTCTTGAATTATTTAGCATTTTTGTGTTGATTGATTTGATTTGCTTTGCGACTGGAGAAAAATCCTTCAGTTATAATTCACAGTTGAACAGTCACAATACATAAAAACATGCAGGAAAACAGTTTCAGTGATGATGAGGAAGGAGACAAGTTTTTCGGCGAGCTCCAACTCGATGATATTGTGGAGATGGAAGATGACCAATCCCAGAGAAGAATCCAACATAATTCCAACAAAGAAAATCATGAGCCTGAAGTTATTTGTCTTGAAGATGATGATGATGACATAACTTGTACAACCACCAACAACAGGACAACAACAGGAGTAGTCAGTGTCCCTAAAATTTCTTGTGTTAGAAAAGGAGGCGTCACAAAGCAACACCCTCGAGTTAGATTTAATCCAGTTGTGTCACCAATTCCAGTACCAGCTTCTGCAGGCTCAACCCCTGCGACTGTGCGTACAGAAAAGTTTAGCTCTGATTGTGAAGATGAACCTCCTAGAAAACGCTTCCAGTTTCGACGGCCTGGAGTTCGTGCGTCCCCATTAATAGCGGGTTTAAAATCAACAGCAACGGAATGTAAAAGACATGAGGAGTGGAAGACGTTTTTGAAATGGGTCGGGGGTCAACCTAAATATAAAAAACCTTGGTTTCAGGCCATCCCAGTGACGGCGGTGACTTTCTCCCAGTGCAAATCAATTATTATGGCTGCAGCTAATCGGGATAAAGCTCATGTGGTTCAATTGGGGAATTTGTTACTTTCTTTTTTAAAAGAAGAGAAATGTTAGTAGTACAATCAATCTTCATACATAATAAATGGTCGTGATATTTTTCGGATGAATATGAATATGGTCAGATTTAATCTAAGATTTTTTATTCATAGCCATATTATCAGTCTGTGATCCGGCTGAGAATAACGAGAACAACACGGGACCGGTGAATTGTATGCATTCCCTAAATGATGACATTGTGATACTTCTGGAAATGGTTTTCGAGCAGCTTTTGTCGCGACCGCGTTCGGATGGTTCGCAAATTCCTTCGGCTAATGAAAGCGACCCAAAGCACCTATTCCTAGCCGTTTTGGAAGAATATTTAAGAGGTTTTTCTTCTTTTAGTTGAGCTCTTATTATTTTAAAAAAATCACTAGAGTTATCTTACGAAAACTCATTTTGTGCTAAACTTTAACTGTACAGGCAATTCCAAACTGAGTGCCAGCAGAATCCCTGAAATTCTAGTCAAACTATACCCTGAAGGATTCGAAGTCATTTTGAAATCGGCGGCTCGAACGGGAAGGATAGAATTACTTTTGCCTCTTTGCAAGAAGAGTGCGGACAATTTTATTAAAGTTTTACATTGCTTTCAAACCGACGGATTGGAATTCAAATCAGAAGTCGACGAAGATCCTGATTTTCAAGGACCACAACCATTCTCTTTTTCAAAACTTTCGTCTCGGTTTATGGAATTTCTCTTGTCAACGTTTATGGATTCCGTTGGGAATATACCTCAATTTCTTCAGCCTCTTTTTATCTTCGATCGTACTGTTGCCGCCCAGGTCGGTGCCTTGGAACACGAATCTGTAATATTGGAAGGTTTTCACCTCATAGAAGATACATTTGGTGAGTGTATTGCTGCCAGTAACGGAAGTGAACAATTGGTGAAGTACATTATCTCTTTGATGCCTCATCTTTTACCGATGTTGAAGGATGAAAAGTTTGTTAAACGAATCAGGTACAAGACCTGGCCGGCCACCTATTTAGCATTGAGAAATTGCAGGTTCCAAAAGTAAAAGGATTAAAGGTAATCTCATCAGCTCTCTCTCTCCTTGAAAATATATTAACCTTTGCAGGGCAGAAATATAATATGGTTATAATATAATATGGAAATATAATTTGGATCTAACAATATGGAGTCAGATTTTGAATGTTTCTTTATTTTTCTCCTTCAATCACTCATTTTCGAAGGTCTATACATAAATAAATCCTAAATCTTATAATGTGTATTATTAATATAATTTATATCTAAATAATATCAGACCAAATATCTGTATGAACAATTTATTGTAGTGTATGATGTAAAGCGAAACAAGTTTGGTATTTCTCAAAACAAATAACAAACTGATGCCTTAATCGTAATCATAATAATAATGTAGTAAAAATGAGTTTTTTTAATAATCATAACTGTGATCATAAACTTACACTGTCGCTTATCATTGTTTGTATGCTGATTTTTAAAAGAAATATTAGATGTACATACTTATTGTAGTAGATGTTATAAGTTTGCAGCATTAAATTTTAACATTTTAAATTTCTTTTTACATACACTTAAGTTCGTTTATTTTACAAACGACCTCGTTAGTTTTACTCTGAATGTTATTTCCCAGACGTCACTCGTCAACTTTGTCGTAACTATTACAAGTACACACAATAATCGAATGTCAATTTTTATACTTTGTATCTCAAATCTTAATAAAAAACGAAATTTGATTGAATTTCGTACGCTGTTATTTATCGGCGAATCGTGGTTCTGTCCATGTTCGGATTCTTTTTCTTACCATAGACAAAATTCTCGTGATTCGGTTTTGGTTCTGAAGAATGTACATATGTGGATCACTGAATGATTAAAGAGAAATTTTTATAATGTCACTCACATTGTGAATGGCATTAATGCGGTGTTTGCCTATTGGCTTTTAAATAATTTGATGTAAATCTTTGTAGCATGAAATGATTCGTTCGTAATCATTTTCAGACTAAAATATGGCAGTGGCGACAGGGAGGGTATGCTACCCGTCTCGTTCGTATAAACTGCGTTTTATTTAACTGATCATGTTGGACACACGCCTCCATATTTTAGCACTACCTCCCTACTTGTTATTTAATGTGTCGGAATAAATTAACCTGGATATCATGAGGTTGTTGGATTCAATTTCGTGGAATTAATATGCAGACAAAATTATTGTAGCCTAATAAATATGTAGTGTAATATAGTCCACTTCAATTCACAGCGCTCATTCAGGCAAATTTATTATTCAGTGACCAAAAACTTTTGCGCAGCATTTAAACTAAATTATCCCTAAACATTTGCACATCATCATTTCGTTGCCCTACTTGTTTCATGTATTATTAATCCAGTAAGAAAAGCGATTTCATAAAGGTTTTGATTATATCTCCCATTTGCGTACTCTAAAAACACCGAAAATTATACAAAGTAAAACTTTAAATCGTTTATTAACTCTAAGTAATTTTAATAAGTAAACCTCTTCCTAGGTTGAACTACAATATCCGTATTTTTTACAGCAAGGTAAGAATTCTTTCATTTTGTTTAATATCAATTCATTATACGTGCCTCTATTTCACTTCCACACGCATGTTAATTTTTAAGAGGTACAAGACAGTTTTCGAAACTTTGCGCAATTTCTCACAGTATTAATAATAGGCAACTATCTTTTACGGTGGAGTTGGAAGGGGAAGAATAATGAAACGAGAAAGTTTTATTATTATGATCAATCTTTTAAATAGCGGAAGAGACTTATAATGGGCATTAATGCACTGACATATGTAAGTACTGTACAAATCTTTAGAATTTAACACTTAAAACTTTGCAATTCTTTGAATTCCGAAATGAGTGATTAAAGTATAGGTTTTATTGAGGATTTAATTGGTTTATATCTTCGAACCCGAATATTTCGAACACAGCAGCTACTACTAATAATAATGGCATGGCCTACCCCCTGTCTTGCCTCAAGGTTACTTCGCTACTTGATACGTGAAGTGAAAGAGATACTGGAAGGCTACATTTTCGCTGAAACCCCACTTTCTACCTGAACGGTGGTGGTGGCACCAACACCCCTACAAAATTGTCACAATTGGCTACATGGATGCACATGCAAGGTACTTTCCTTTCGCAAGTTCACTGTGAAATCAAGGTTTCGAAACGAAGAGGAGTATGTTATTTTGATATGCCTATATAGTGACGTGCTCTAGAATAGATATTACTCAACGTCTACAAACTGGTGTGCCGATAAGGTGAAAATTTGATTACATATTTAGTGAACTGCTGCTGCTGCTGCAAGAGTCATTTCTAAAACTGCACTGGCAAATAAAGGCTGTTTCATTCTTGAAAGAAATGTTATCTTTTTTATGTCTTTTGCTACTGGGATGGAGAACGTAGTGGTACAGTGACGAGCAATGAGATATTTTTGGAGATCGAAATTTCACACGCACATTGTACAACTCAATCAACGCTAAAAGTGCTTTCTTTCGTGATGAGAGAGTGAAGAACGAGTTAATGATTATAGTTTGCTTTGGTTCTTTCCTAAATACAATAATTTGTATGCATTGCCAACAGAAAAAAAAACAATAAAAAAGACAAGTATGTAAAAATGCAATGGAGGCATATTACGTCGTCGTGCATAGTAGATTAACTTAAGTAAAGTAAACGAATTTTTATTATTCTTCTCTTTCAAAAAAATGATATTTTTAACCATTCAATTTTTCTT
>JAHZNF010002783.1:11040-23628 GCA_027744215.1 Troglopedetes dispersus
TGCAATGGAGGCATATTACGTCGTCGTGCATAGTAGATTAACTTAAGTAAAGTAAACGAATTTTTATTATTCTTCTCTTTCAAAAAAATGATATTTTTAACCATTCAATTTTTCTTTTAAAAAAACTCCTATCATTCCCCCTAAAAAGTCTATAGCTATATTTGTTATCATATCAGCACTAATAAATGCATCAAAACAACACTGAACAGTTCCAAGAGACAACGTACCCGAACTCCATCATCCTCATTCTCTCGCGATCTCGCATCCTGTATCTTCCTCTCGTATATTTTATATATTTAACATTAAGTAAAATTTATATTTCATTCATTATAGAAATTATAACATACTGTTATACATATATTAGTGTAACAATACGTGTTCTGTGTAATCATAAGGGTGTACTTCTACATTATTTCATTTTTTAAAATTATATATCATTTAATAAATGTAATAGCAGTTTTCTTCTTATTGACATCAGTCATATAAATATTATTTTGGTGACATGCGCATAAACATATAATATATCTTTTAATTTTATTACATTGTTTCCTTTCCTTCTTCGCCGTTCTGCGTTCTCATCAATTAAGTCATTAATTTGCTAATGTAAAACTTTCGCTCCTCCTCCTCCTCCAGCGTTCTCTCGCTCTCGGAAACCTTTTCTTTTATAACACAGACAAGAGTTTTTTTTATTGTTATATTCTATACACATAAGGACTGATGATTACATGCAACAAAACTTTTACTCGACTCACTCAGCCATGCCGTGATATATTTTCACTGCCACATTTTCACGCAGCAAGTGAGAGCAAACACATAACTTTCAAATTAACCGGCCACGCGAAAGTTCTTGCCCAAAATCGAACAAAACGTAACTTAACTGCCCAACCATTGCAGCCACTTTTATTATACGAGACTTGATTTAAGGAGAAAATGTGAGGACAGTCTACTGTAACAGTTTTTTTTCTTTGTGTCCAGTAAACGAAGAAGGTCGGAAAATGACCGTTAATCAAAAGGAGAAGCAGCAATGTTACGTCAAAATGTGGTAAAAAATAATTCACAAAAGAAGATTGAGAGTTTTGTTTTTAGTAAATATGTAGGTCTGAAATTAGATTTATTCCAGTTTCTTTTCATCCTTCAAAACCAAACATCCAGTTTCAGAGTTTTTTGCCATTTGTTTCAATTGTGATGATGACTATTTCGATCAAAATCATATCAACCAGTTTCTCTCATCAGTTGAAATTTGTTTTGTTAATTTAATTACATCTTAATGTATGTACCCCACAAAAAAATCCACAAACATACCGGCAGTGCTGGCTTTTATCTTCTCTGTTTTCTATTTATTTCATAGATATAGTATTGTATTTCTGTAGCTAAAAATTACGGTTACTTTATCTCATACGTAATGTAGGATAAACCTAATACATATATACTGATCTGAATGACTAAAAATAATAATAATAATTGACATAATTATATTGAGAAGGTTGTAAATGCTTTCACTGTTTTATTATCTCAACATTCAATCATCATCATCATCATTACTTATTACTTTTTTTTAATTATATGTTAGTTTTTAAATGACAGCACAGCAGCGACTGCAACAATCTTTTTTTTAAATTTTCTTTACATAGTAAATAGGTATTTTTAATAGAGATACATTATTATATATTAAACTAAAAAACAACTTTTTGTATGATTTTTTTTACCATCTTTGATTAAAATTAACATCCAATACGTTTAGTATGTGAGTTTCATTTTGCTTTCATTTTTCCTCCCATCCTCTCTTTCTACTCAGGTACTGCCCGACACATAGTATTTTTTAATAATAATATAGAATAAAAAAGCTAGCTTTGCTTTCCCTTCATTTTCTCCCGTGGATGATTGTTAAGTTAACCCTCATCACTAGAAATGCACACTTAATTAATTCATTAATAATTAGATTATTGTGATAAATGCATAAAACTTGTCTGATGCCGGCAACCGTAAATGACCAAAAAATGTCGCCTGCCGGGTAAGTTATCTTTTTATTCACTCAACCTTGGAAAGTTCTCTACGTGGAGTATCGGGACCAAGTAATGAACATTTTTTTAATGAGGAAAGTCAAAGTTTTAATGCTTTTTTTTCAGCGCAGGGCCGACAACGGGTTAACTACATCAAACTTTTATTTAAAACTTATTAAGTTTTATTATTCATTTCGTGAAAACGAAAACGTTTCGGAGGAAAGTACATTACATCCGGCCAGAAAAAAACAAAACAAACTTTTTCACCTGTCAGTCTAATAAAATAAAAAATATTTGTCTAAAACCAGGAGACCGGCCTTCGCTTGGCCACTTACGGTGCACTCACATATGTATGTGTGTCAATAACAATCTTGCTCCATTTCTCTGTCATTTAGTTAGGAAAGGTACGCTCACGTCAGAAAAAAAAAACCCAAATCAGACCTCAACATGGACCAATTTTTAAAAAATCTGCGAGAAATGTGAAAATAAAGAATAAAAGCGTTGTGAAGAACGCAAATGCAACTGATCATCAGCTCTACAATATATATTGCTGTTATTATTCTTGAGTTGAGAAGGTACTTCAAACTTAAAAAAAACAATAAAAATTGTGTATCAGCCTATTTAACCTCCAACAAAAGAAATTAAAAAAAGAGAAATAATTAAATTGATTCAGCGAATGAGGAGAATTTCTCCCCGTCGAAATCATAAAAAGAACTAGATAGAAACATACAGCGAAACGGTTTGGTAGTAATAAGAAGGCATGTGAATACGTGCTACAATATATACATACACACTAGTAGAAGGGAAAAAATTCCTTCCACGGTAGTTTTCTATACTCTTTTATACTTTCGGAACGCGCACCATTTCCTACTTTCCCCGCTGCTAAGCTGGTGATAATCGAATCGTGTAGTCCTTTTCGTACCCACCGTTCGTCGTATTAACAATAATAAGTTATTCTTTATTATTATTAACAATTTTCTAACTAATTTCAACCGTGCCTGTCTCGAAAATCTTGACGCGTTGATATTCCCATACTAAGTAGCAATAATTACGAGGTATATGTATCTATTATGCATACACCATTCCATCTTCAAAGACGCACTTTTGTTTGACATCATTTGCATGGTTTCATGTAATATTCCCTCACGCTGTTTACTGTGAAACTGACGGGTTTAAAATCTTTGTCATTTTGCTAATTGACATTTAAAAATTGTCCGTCGAAAAGAAACGTTACAGTAAAATATTGACACTTACAAAGCTGTTCCAACTTCAACAAAAAAAATCTATCGTAGTAATGTTTGTGTATTAAAATCGGTTAAATTAAAGCTTACTTTGCATTCGACTAAAACTGGTTCACTTCAGTTACAAAAATGAAACATTTACATAAGACGATTTATGTAAACATAGGAATACAAATCAAAACAATAGTTACATCATCATCATTTTACTGTCCCGCAATTAACACGCGTATCATTTCTTCAATTCTTTTTCTTACAAAAATCCTTGCTTAGTTTTGTATACAGCAGAGCGGTGCTGTGTGTGTGTGCAATAATGTCTTTCTAGTTTCTACGTGGTACAGTTTTTTGCACAGGAAAAAATTGCATATATGATTTGTATTCTTTTCCCTTCAAGGATCAGCCATAAAAATTGCGCGGTGGTGCCAGGAAAGGAAGCTGGTCCAGGCGATCCACGCAAGTTCTGTGTAGTCGCAACCATATTATATATCTTTTGCAAATGTCTAGCAACCAATCACATTAATTTCACAATCTACAAGTTAATAATTACTTATGCGTTCAGGATATGAAGAAGAAGCCTCATTAGAACGATAATTGGAAGATACTTTGCTTAAATCCAACATCAATATAATAGCAGCAATAAAGGTTTCGTGTTTTTATCAATCCAAGACCCCAAGACCATTATCACAAAAAACTGCTTTATCTCATCACTTGGTTATTTAATTCGATACTACGGACATCTTCCCTTTCCGAATTATTTTTTTTAAAAGAACAAGTATAATCCCAATATATGCTTACTATTATTTAATATGCAATAGCAAAGTTTGCCACGAGACATTTTCCACTTAATTCATACATTATACACTTCTGATAAGACTTAATCGTGTCTTGTATCCTAAATTGTATGCACCATCGTAATAGATTCTGTGTAATGAATAGATCTATTAAACTTAACAGAGTGTTAAGCACGACAAAAACAACACAATTCGTGTACAGGGCAGTCAACGACTATAATTTTGAAGTGTGCTTCAAAACATTATCTCTCTCTATTTACTCGTAGTAAAGTTTTGAAATGATTGAAAATAAAGCAGGCAAATTGAACATGTTTGGGTCAACAACACCAATAAACTTGTCTGAGAGAGAAAAAAGCTGAAGAAAATTCCGAGAAAATGTTGGATAGGACGAGGAAACTTTCATTTCAAAACTAGATTAATAAAAAACTGAAATATCAATATTTCTGAAGATAATCATACCAATTATACTCTGTTATTACAACTCTCTGTTTGGACTGACAAAAACGGATTTCAATTTCATCCAAAAGGCTATTATTATCTTCAATGTTACCGGTTATATTTTAGTCCAATTATAATAATATAGTAACAATAGTGGTTACTTTAATTTTAAGCCATTCCAACATTTCTTTAATAGAAACAATTTTTTTTCCACAAATAATAACATTTAGTAGTAATAAAATTTTCACGATAAAACTCCGTTCCAAACACACACACTTGCTGACTTAATTTTGCCACCCAAAAAGAATATTTTGCTTTACCCACCGCTGTGTTCACTCTGAGGTAATACAATTAACGAATTTTGCTGCCTTCCTCAAAACAAAGATAACGGAACGTAGAATAGCTATAGTACAATATCCTCCTCCTGTGCTCTCTCATTATGATGATAATGTAAATATTTTTTTCTTCGATTCAAACAATGTTACGGGGTGGTATTCATAATAGTAATTAATTACATTAAAGTAGTACACAGCGTAGTAATAATAGTAGTATCATCATAATATATCAATAGATATATAATATGTTTTTACGTATGTACCTAATAATAATTGTATATAATATAGTACTTAATATTTTCTTCTTCTTTTTATAACGTCGACAGATAGACAGAATGAAAAAAGATGGCTAAAATTTTGGTCTACCCAGCGATTTTACAATTATTTGGGCGGGTCACGTTCTGATGATGAAGTGGCAGTGGATGTAGGAGGAATTTCCGAAGTGGCACTAGGTCCGGCTCCGCTCTTCCCGTCTTCCTTCATTTTATCTACGTATTCTGCAAATATGTCCCGGAATCGAGACCATGACTTTTCATTATGTCATGGTAAAGCCACATGAAAAAAATTCAAATAAAAAGAGAATTAATTATTTTGAGTATTTTTCTATGTGGGGTTTGAAAGCTCTTTTAATGTAGATTATATACAAAGATTTAAAAAATTATCTTGAAATTAGTGCAAGACCGGCCTTTACTTGTTCAAAATGTTAAACGCAGGAAGAATAAGACGAAGAAGCAGAAGCGATTTAAATGCTGTATTGAAAGGATTTCATTAAGCATGCAGCGTGATCGTTAAGTATGTCACCGTTTTTAAAAGATTGACTCTGAAGATTTCTATTCACTTGTTACTAATGTATCGTTGGAAACGATGACAAACTTAAAAATCACGCTGTATATATAATTGTACTACACTATGAAAAGTAATATAAAAAGACTGTTGTTACCTTTTCAGGAATCGTTATGGCATTTCGGAAGTTAGTTTTTACCTGCAAAAAAACAAAAGAGGAAAATTTATTATTGCCTTTTAGAACTTGCTTTTTAGCTCCCTCATAATATTAACATCATTTACGCAACAATCCCCATGAAAAAGAAAATCTGCAAGAGTGAATGAAGCAATGAGACACAATTTACAAAGGCATTTAACAAAATCATCAATTTCTCACAAGATCCTTCTTCGTGGTCGGTAGAAAAGAATAATTACAACTGAAGGCAACGCAACGCACCACCATTCTCTCACACATACAAGTTCACACACAAAAATCCTACAACGAGAAGGCACTTGAACAACTTGGCATATTAAGTTTTTTTATTGTTACTTAAACGGTAATGAATTTGAGTGTGTACACCTATTCAGATATGATGACCTTGTCAAAATAAGACAGACATCACAACAACAGACAGATTATCCACATATTATCTTTTCCGTCTCTCAATAATGAAATGAAGAAAAGCCTGCTGCTGCACTCGAAAACTCTGCAAACAGCAAAAGGAAAGACAAAAAAAAGCTAGATTGCGATTGCACGGACTCGGCGCGACCAACAACAACGATCGAGGAGGGGATGCAACCACAAAATATATTACGCATGTTCACTTGATACGTTCTAATCAAAGTCGTTTAGTTAGAAAAACGAACAAGTTGTTGTTGCAGCTAGCTCTCTCATATGAACAGCAAAATGTTGCTGCCGTGCCGCGGTTGTCCTAACATGTTTTGTCCTCTTTACACAGAAAAAAAGAAACAATCTTTTTACCTTGGTTGGTCAAAAGGATGTTTTTATTGTATAATATTATAGACAATCATGTCAGGTGTCAGACTTCAGGTAAATGATGAATTCAAGAGAAACAATTTTCTACGCAGACAGATAGCAAGAGCAATAATACGATTATAACTCGTCCCTTCTCAGTTTCTCAGTCAAAAACTCTTTTCCCCGATAATTAAAGCTCTCTTTAGCGAGATGCTTTCATTATTTGGCGAACACGTGTCGTTCTTATTACAAGTAGATGGTGAAAAAACAACGAATGAACAAAAATGTACCTCTTTGTGAAAACTAAGCAAATATTTTTTGTTTTCTTTTATTTGATATGTAACTGAGTCACTCACAAACAACTGCTAACTGCCTCATTTTTCTATTTATTTTATCAGAAGAGCAGTCCCTTTTTCACTCCAACCAAAAAACCTGCACCTACGACATTCCATTTATTCCACCAGGTAATAATTTGAAATCGCTCAGTCCGTCTGGCGTTTGATTTTTCAAAAAACAAAAGCATTCAGTCTCGAAGAAGGAATGCTGACGACGGTTTAGAAAAATAAAAAGGCTGCTGTGCACGACATGAAAATTTTTGCAAAGTATTTACCTGCATGCAGGTTGCTCTCTCCGATAAGAGTTCAAAGTTATGTCCCAAGGTGAAAAAAGAGATTGGGAGGCAACCATTAGCATAGCACAAGCTGAGGATTTCAAGATAAACAATTCAATCTACTACTTAATTAATAATTACCTCAACTCTACTCTAATTATTTTTTGAAAAAAAAAATCCCAACCGTCATTCCTTTCACGATGTTACTGGTCTGCAGGTGTTGCGGTAATATCACAGTTACCACGTCAATTCACAGTTTAAAAAAATCAACTTAAGGCACAATGATTCCAACTAACATTTTCTACTCTACAAAGCTGCGCCATAAATTACAGATGCGAGAAGTTTAAATATATATTATGCATTTTATTTTAACGAGAATGCCTCGAATAAAATTCAGTTTGCTATATACCTAAAGGTAATAATATTCCATAATGCAACTCTGGAAAAAAGTAATAAATTACCTAAATGCGCCCACGCTTATAAATTTATTTTTTTCAAATCAAAAGAATATATCACTCATTTTCCCTCATCCTTATTTATTTACAAATTGCCAGATTGAAGGAATGTGCATGGCATGCCCGTATTTGTCCGAACCCAAGAAGAGGAAAAATTTTAGAACTCAGATGTGACACAACCCCATGAAATATTCGGCATGACGGTATTTTCCACCAATCCTATTTGGCTTTAATAATTCATTCCTTTTTCCCTTTTTTACTATGTCGACCCTTTTCGGATGACAATAAAACTACAAGAGGACAAGAATGCGTGGGACTTTGTGTCTTGCTGTGAGGGGGTGCACACACCAGCAATGCCATTTTTTTCACCAGAGTCAAAACATTCCTCCATCAGCATCAATTTTTCCAACCCTTGATTGTGTAAAAACCAAACTGGATAAAACGTGAATGAACAAGTGGCATCATCAGCGAAACAAAAAAAGATGAGAAAATCATGTCTTCAAAAGCAAATTACGATACGACGCAGGTCACATCAAAATATACTACTCTGAGTGAAGTTGCGTAGGGAAGAAGATTTAATGCACGCCGACGATGAACGATGATTACGTACTCACTTGTTGTTTTGCATCTCGGGAAAGATAAATGCTACCAAAATATTATGGAATGGAATGCCTTGATTTGTTGCGAAACGTATAACTTCTTCTCCTTTTGCATGAACCACCTACAAGCAAACCTGAGAGTATACGTGCGTGTACGCACAAACAAGGATGTGCACACACAATATACGCATTTTACAAAAAGGAATGCATTTTTTTCTCTCCTGCTCATCTTCAGTGCTGCTGTTGCTGCTTGATCAGGGTTGAGTGAGAGAAAAAATACCCAAGCTTGAATAGGATTCTTTAAAAAAAACGTAATACAGAAAGGAGCAATGTGCTGCAGAAAAAACGCCCGGATAAAAACATAAAACACTACAGATCCTCTCTGATAGTTATGATCGTATGCAAAACAAAACAGCACATTTTATCTTTTCCCCTAAACTTCCTAAACTACACAGCCTCCAAACAACCAGAGATACACAACTGATAGGACGATCATGATGATATGATCGTTGGTTCTTTGGTGGCTGTTTGTGTCTGCAAGTCGGAATAATAAAATGAAACGTTGTGTATAACGACTTTTAGAATAATATTTACTACCACCACCACTGCCAACAACACTCAAGTTACAATTTAGACAACAAGCAAGTTTAAGCCGTGCCTACACAACACAACAACGCAAAAGGTTGTGATACTTGCCTCGTTGTATGATTCTCTTTCCATTGCACTAAAAAAATCCACGCATCTCGCTCGCTCACTCTTCTCTCACACACGCACTTGTCTATAAACTTTATATGTATACACACACAAAAAAAAACACATTCTTCCCTATAACACGCTCAATATAAGAGAAAACCCGTGGATTTGAGATAATGTGCAATGCAAAAAGGATGTACATTTTTCTGAGTCGTTGAGCTGCAAAGCAAGAGTTCTTTTTGCCGAAATTTTTTTCGTCTCTGTCTATATGTGGCACACATGCAGTTTTTTCTATACCGGTACGAGCAAGACGAGAACAGGAAAACAGATTTTTTTGTGTGTTGCATTCGCTCATCGGAAAAAATGCGACGCACACTCTGCTGCAAGAATTTACTACACACAACAAGTATGATGATGGTATGGTGTGTGTGTACGATAAGTGTGTGCAGAGTCGCAATATTATGCGTTCCCAAATCATTCATTCTTCTTTTAGTTCACGCACTTTATGCGTACATCCATGCACATCCGTGTTCAAAATACCGACCGAATACACACAAAAGTGTACTAAAAGGATGCATATTTTTACGCACACACAAAAAAAAAATTCCTCACAAAACATCGCGCAGAAGTGAGCAACGAGATTCTTTTTATTAGAAGAGAAAAATTCACTAAAGCCTCTGATGATGATGATCAAATTTAAATGCACATACCTGCTTTTACTGCTTCGAAAAAAAGAAGGAGCACTTGTAGTGTGGAAAAGTAGTAGGAAGGTTAGGTGTACCACAAAAATTGCTACACATGCACACAACAACACACAACCAGAATAAGAATGGAATACCTACTGTTACGAGAAACAATCCGGTTTGCATAAATTATGTAAATGTCCCTCCTTTTCCTCTGTGAAGAAGAGATACGCACAAAAAAAACATACTACTTCATCAACACAATACGCACATACGCATGAATACAATATATGTATATTTGTTATACTTTACTCTATCGTGTTCATTGCGTTCGCGCATAAAAATGCGTATTTTCTTCGTTGTATCTCTGCTCTGCGTGTGTTCTTTCAAACAATAAGGGAAAATGATGCGGGATGAATGGAAGTTTATGCGTGCGTTTTTTTATTCTTCTTGTGTGTAATACATTGGACCACTAGAGCAAGTAAGAAAACAGAGTATATAAAAGCGACCAAGAGGGCGAAGGCGAGATGAAGAGAGAAAGAAAAGAATGCAGTTTATATATTTTTTTGGTCCTCAGTGACAAAATCTCGATTCAATTTAAACAAGCTGCAGAAGCCAAAAGGGGAAGCATCCATCTCTTTCCTTTTCTCCATAATAATGGTGAAACCATACAGGAAATTCGATGCTAAGTTTTTTTTGCAGTTGTTTCTGCTATCAGTGGTTGGTTGATCTTGAAGATAAAAGTTTGAAACCGATGAGGACGACGATGATGCAGAGATAGAAAGCAATAGTAAACAGAATGACATTGAGCAACCAAAATATTGTTACTTTTGTTGAGTGCAACACTACTGCCAAATGCAGTTTCTCGTAGTTTTATCATCACCCACCACCACCACAGACACAAGTAAATACAACAGAAAATGAATGATCCAATCGTACACTTTAAGATATGGTACAAATCAATGAGTTGCCAGTGTCTTCTCATTCTGGAGCTAAAATGATGATGTTCTTCTGGCGACACATGTTTCAATCAAGTGCTCATGAATATTTTGATGAAAATATAGAATTAATGCTGGTCTTGACATTATGCCGTACAAACTGAAACCCAGAGGGAGGTAAAAAAAATATACCTACATGCCACACACAACTACTCTCACCGATTGATATCCTGTAGGTAACAAGAAAAAAAACGCCGATACGATCGACATCACCGTTGAACAATAATGAATAATAATAATGTTTTGGAGAAACGCATAAAAAATTGAAAGGGATCCGATTTTCCGACAGAAGGAAAAAAAGAGTTAATACATTCTTATTATTATTTTATTGCGAGTGGACCTCTTACTATTTACAAAAAAACAGGACTTACAACAGGAGTTTCCATTGCAAAATTCAGGAAAAATTGTGCTTATGTTTGCCCTGCTGTAAGACCTTATACTATACCAACTACTTCCCGATAAAGTGCGTGCACTAATTCTCCCCGTGATTTCTTCTGTGAGATAAGGTGAATCGTATCAGTTTGGTCAACTGATATCTAATGAGTTACGACCAACAAACTTGTATTTGATATTACGGTGGAAATGAGGAAGAGGAATAAAAATCGTTCTTTTGGATAAGGAGAAAGAAACACAATGTAACTTGATTAAGCAAGTAGTAACCTCAAGCAAAGTAGTTTTTTCCGTTGCATCAAAAAACTAGTAATTTGAAAGCCACGAACAATGCAATATTATTATGCAAATTGAGAGAAAAGCAAGCCAGATGGGGAGAAACGCAAAGTTTAGTAAATAAAAGTTTTTATAACTTACCTCACTGACTCGCATGAAGACACCCCGATTATTCTGACCGATATCAAAATAGAATATCTTGTTATCCACCCGAATATGGCGTCCCTCTGGAAAATAAATAAGAACATCCGGAAAAATTAAGAATCAGAAAATAACTGCGTTCAAACAGTTCATTACGGAGAATCGACAATATTAACAAAATTGTTAATATTGTTAATTAAATCATTTAACCAATCAATACCTGGTAGCTCCCCTCGAAAACCTCCATCGTCCGTCCCAAACTCTTCCAGCAGGTCTGTAAGGGCATCTCGAAACTCTATCATTCCTTGAGCAGGAATTGCAATTTGCGACCGAGGACCACCTCGGGATATTGTTTGAGATACTCTTAAAAATCGACCTCGAGTATTTTCCTGTTGAAACAATGAAGAAAAAAATAATGCATCAGTATTTTTGTATTTCATTATACTGGAAAACATGAAACAATAAAAAGGGAAACATGTCAGTGGTGAGGCATGAGGATCTTCCTAACAAGTTTCGGATTACCAGAACGCTTTAAAATTACTAAACACTGGATCAGCCCTGTCACTTCAAATTTTATGCCAGAATACCCAACAACATCATCGAAAGGAGAGGATGTTGGCTTCCATAAATTTTTAATGAAGTTTTCCTCGTCGTCAAAGTGGACTTCAGAATAGATATCATATCTTCTGTTTCGGAAAAATTATATGAATACTATTACACTCATTAGTTATTTTCTACTCTTTGCATTTTACATTTGTGCTGTGTAGTGCAAACGACCAATACTTCTACCTGTCAGTTAGCACCCACTTATCATTATGTTTCTTACGCCACGAGTGCTTC
The DNA here is from genome assembly GCA_027744215.1 of Troglopedetes dispersus. Classification (NCBI taxonomy): domain Eukaryota; kingdom Metazoa; phylum Arthropoda; class Collembola; order Entomobryomorpha; family Paronellidae; genus Troglopedetes; species Troglopedetes dispersus. The sequence goes on from JAHZNF010002783.1 coordinate 23,266, forward strand.
GCGTTGATGGAACAGGAATATTTATGGCTTTATTGAACCGATCACATTCATCTTTTTCATTGCCCAGAGTCCCACACGAAACAACTCATTTCCACAGGGCACCCCTTATTCCTACTACACTGTACATACTCAACTATATACTTTGCTGCGGATGACGACAAACGTGGTGCAAGCTGATTTTACTTACTGGAGAGGAGAGAGGAAAATAAAAAAGTAGTTTGTATCTTTCTACCTGAAGCAGAATCTGTTTCATCGTCACAAGAGAGATAAGAAGGAAAACTCTTTCAATTTACCAAAACTTCCTCCAATAAATCCTTTTTAATTGGCTTTTTTCCTTCAAAATGAATGTACTACATTTTTTTT